>VDFB02024811.1:0-86176 GCA_007258455.2 Sequoia sempervirens
TATATATAGATAAATATATATACATATGTACATATGGATATATATATCTTCTTATTTGTGCTTTTCAAAATGTCTAGACAAAGGAAAAATTCAACCCATATATGTACTTAAGGATTTTCATTCTTGTTGTTCTATAATCAATTGTTTCTATTAAAAAAGATGAAGGCAACAAGTAGCAACATATACAAATATGTTTTCATTTTTGAAATAGCCTTATACATTTGTATATTCATGTATATATGCATAAAAACATGTATGTATGTTTTAGTAATAGTTCTGTTACAATTTCCCTATTTCTCTATAATATTGAATGCTAGATAATGTAGCTCCTCTTATACAATAACTCTATTTGTTAGCAGACTGAAAATAACATGGCCACCATATTAAAATTAAAAGCACAAAAGCTCAATGAATGTGCAAATACATATTTGCAAATACAAGAATAAATTGCGTTGCTATTCCAAATCTACACCATCCTCTTTGCAAGAATTTGAACCTAGATCAATCAGAAAGATACCAAGCAAATAATTGTATAAAAAGTGTATAATGTTCACCAAAGATGCACAAAGTATATATACGTGTCTCTATATATATCTATTTATCTATATATATATATATACAAATATATATGTATATATATACACTTACATATAGATATACATACATATACATATACATACACTTTCCATCCTCTATTTATTTTTTTGCAGTCATCTTCATGCATCCTTGGCATTACACCCATTTTCATAGGAACAATTGTAGTTAAATATTTTTTCTTTCATCTAAAAAAACAACAATGTGAAACATAATTACCAAGGTCCACATCGCCACAAAAAAACTCGGTGACCTCACCACCAAATGAGACACCTAGGCCCTAGCCAATCCAACTCATGACTGACCTCACAAAAAATCCTAGCAAAAACTTCAAACAAAATAGCCTATCAACTAATAAATGTTTATACATTTGTATATATATATATATATATATATATACATAAACACATGTATGTATGTTTTACTACTAGTTTTTTTACAATTTCCCTATTTCTCTATAAAACTGAATGCAAATATTGCAACTCCTCTTGTACAATTACTCTATTTGTTAGCAGACTAAAAAGAACATGACCACCACATTAAAATCAAAATCATGGGAGCTCAATGAGCACGCAAGTGTATATATGCAAACACAAGAATAAATTACATTTCCCAATAACCATAATCAAAATCATGGGAGCACAATAACCACAATCAAAAAATGAAACCTAAAAAAATTACTAACCCTAACCATATTTTTTCATGAAACAAAGAAGATTTAACTCCAATGAATCCATCCATACAGACCAATAATCTCTTTCAAGTCTCCAAAAGTGGGTATAACTGCAAAGATAAAAAATACTAACCCTAACCTTATTTTTTGGGCTAGAGGAAAAAGATTTAACTACAATAAAACCATTCATATAGACCAATTATCTCTTTCAAGTCTCCAAAATGGGTATAACGACAAAGATACAAACAAACAAAAAGGAATAATAAGTAGAGACTGAAACACATGAAGAATAAATTAATCATTGAAACAAAATTACCATGTAAAACCACTTACAGATTCCATGGCACAACAGCCTTAAAACCCTCCAAAATGCTATAAAATAGAGCGAAAAGCGATGATTTTTACAATAGTCTGCTACCAAACCAACACCACAATAGCTATTTCCACAATGCAACTTAATCAATATACTTTCTCGCACATTTCACCCTACATCAGTATTAAAACCCTACAACTTTCTATCAAAAGGAACAATAAGCACAAAACGAAAAACATGAACAATAAATAATTTGCTATCAAACCAACACCACAATGGCTCTTTTGACAATGCAACTTAATCAATATACTTTCTCGCACATTTTATAGTGCATCAGTGTTAAAACCCTCCAACCTACTATCAAAAACAACAATAAATAGAGAACAAAAGATACAAACAATAAATCACTGATTTTTGCAAAATACCCATCAAAAATGACTTATAAATTCCATGGCACAACAGTTTTACAACCCTCCAACTTGTTAAAAAATGGAGCCAAAGGTGACGATTTTAACAATAGTCTTGTATCAAACCCACACCATAATTGCTCTTTCAACAATACAACTTAATCAAAGTATGCTTTCTCACACGACAACATTCAATATAGCATTTACTTCGACCTCCGCCTCCATACACCAATGGGAAGATGTATTGGCACTCGTTCCAACAAACACTTACCATTCACCTTCCTTGTAACGATGACACCATTCTCCACTACCACAAAAAAAAAAAAATCATGCCCCTCCCCACCAGCCAACAGGCCCCCAATGTCGACAAATCCAATTTGCGGCTGGGCTGACAAAAATCTTGGCGGAAACTTAAAAAAAATAGCCTTATTTTTTGGGCTAGAGGAAAAAGATTTAACTACAATAAAACCATCCATACAGGCCAATTATCTCTTTCAAGCTTCCAAAATGTGTATAATGACAAAGATACAAAAAAATGACAACAAATAATAAGTAGATACTGAAACACATAAACAATAAATTAATCATTCACACAAAATTAACATGTAAAACCACTTATAGATTTTGTGGCACAATAGCCTTAAAACCCTCCAAAATGCTATAAAATGGAGTGAAAGGTGACAATTTTTACAATAGTTTGCTACCAAACCAACACCACAATGGCTATTTCCCCAATGCAACTTAATCAATATACTTTCTCGCACATTTCGCACCGCATCAGTGTCAAAACCATCTAACCTTCTATCAAAAGGAACAATAAGCAAAAAATGAAAGACATTAACAATAAATAATTTGCTATCAAACTGACACCACAATGAATCTTTTGACAATGCAACTTAATCAATATACTTTCTCAGACATTTTACAACACATCAATGTTAATACTCTCCAACTTGCTATCAAAAGCAACAATAAATAGAGAACAAAAGATATGAACAATAAATTACTGATTTCTACAAAATACCCATCGAAAACCACTTATAGATTCTTCCACACAATAATTTTACAACCTTCCAACCTGCTAAAACACGGAGCCAAAGGCGACTATTTTAATAATAGTTTGGTATCAAACCCACACCAAAATGGCTCTTTCAACAATACAACTTAATCAAAGTATACTTTCCCACATGACAACATTCAATATAATATTTACTTTGGCCTCCACCTCCATACACCGACGGGAAGATGCATTGGTGCTTGCACCAACAAACAATTACCATTCACCTCCCCCGTAATGATGACACCATTCTCCACTGTCACCAACCCACGTAATTACAAATGTCCACATCACCACAAAAAAAAAATGGTGCCCTCCCCGCTAGCTGGCACACCCCTGGTGCTGGAAAATCCAATTCATGGCTAGGCTAACAAAAATCCCGATGGAAACTTCAAACAAAATAGCCTATCGACTAATAATAAATAATTTCTTATATTTAATTGAAGAAAATAACATTTGTAATATTTTTAATAGATAAATACTAATAATAAAGAATTTATTAAGTTAATAAAAAGTCAACTAATCTATTTTGCATCTATTTTGTATATAAATTTAATTAGATAAATTTTAAAATAAATTAAAAAATATATTTAGATATAAAATTCACCATGAAATCGTGAGATAGAGAAAACTAAAGAAATGATATTATAGATGCAATTTTTTAATAATAAGTTGACTTTTTTAACACTTGAAAGAGTTAAAAGAAAACATATCTAGGTTCTTATAAAAAATAGATAGAAATCAATATTTAAATTCTATATTTCAATGTTCTAGATTTATGTAAGTAAAACTAAGACTTGTATCTAAATATTTATATAAATTTATTTTTTATATAATAAATATTAAAATTGATAAAATATTATCTTATATATTGAATTAACAGGTAATAAAAATAAGATATTGTGTATCATTCATTTTGAACAATTTAACCAAACATATATCTATTAATTAGTTTGATGAAATAATTTAGATATAAACATAAAAATAAATATTTTAGTAAGAATTATTTAAAAGTAAAATATTTTTCTTTAAATGCATTTTGTATTTAAATAATAAGTTGACTTTAAAGGGAGATTAAAAAATATATTTAGAATTAGAGGTTTTATATAGGAAAATGAGTTAGATTTGAAGAAGAATTTAAAATGTACAATTTTATTTAAAAATCTATATAAAATAGTTAAGCTATATGTAAAAAATCATATTTTTTCTTTTTTATTTTAGCCTCACTTTGATTGGCTTGTCTCTAATGTAATGACAAGATTGTAAATATTCCATTTCTATAAAAATTTAAAAGGTAGGAAATAAATTACCTTAAGTTGATTCAATTTGCACACATCTCCAAGGATCAATCTAAATATTTAGTTACCCATTGTTTTACCCAAGTCAAATATGTAGCCACAAGATTGACCCTGAAAATTTTGTATTCAAATTTAATATTAAAACTAAATCGGCCCCTTCACAATTAGTTATAATTTATGGAATTGTTTATAAAATGTGTTCACTTGTGTTATAGAGTGTTGTATAAGAATAAAAATTCTCATATCTCATTTTATCCATCACAAATCCATTGAGGAAATATCACTAGATAGTATACATTCCAACAATATTTTCACATTGTCATGTATAATAGAAACCAACTAAGACACACTACATAGTTGTCTAATAACTACATGTGGTGAAAATTCAAATACCTTTCCATCACTAGTATGATAAATATGGTGAATTGAAAGGAGATTAGTTGAACTATCAAGAACATAGAATATCCTAAATGCTTCATATTATCAACTATGTTGTACTTGACCTCATAACTAGAATTCTTGAAGAGTTTCCCATGGAAATATGAGAAGTAGTGTTCCTAGAATTAGATTTTAAAAGATCTTGTGAGTGATTCATTTGATGTGAGGATCTTGAGTCAACTATCCAAATATTGATGGATAAATCCAAACCTCTAGTTGTAAGGGAATCTACCTTAGTAGTTTTGGGAAGATCAATGTTGTGTCTTTGTATGGACTATTCCAAAGATGTAATCTAATCATGACAAAATTTTCTATCACAATTTTGTAGTCCAAAAAAAATACAAAGGAATGTCTTTGTAATGCCGTCGGCAAACCCCAGAGAACACACACATAATGCGAAATTTTTTTTTTTTAAATAATAAAAGTAAACATGCAATATCATGAAACCATAACCACATAGCATAACATATTACATAGCATTAATACACTTGGCTCTCTGGGGCACACGAGGTTACATCGCAACAACTAAACAGAATAAAGATAACGAATATAACATAACCATATAATTTATGATAACCATATACAATGATACATCCGATAATCATGATGCGAGCATAATAATCATCGCATAATTACATCCATGATAAATCTCTTAATAGAGTTACAAAAGAACCTAACTATTACATCTTTGGTATAATATTACATTACAATTTTCTTTGATACATGAATTACATTGAATTTCCCAACATGGGGATTGATACAAGAATAATGAACATGAAGTACAACTGATCACTGGTACAACTCCACTGCGGAAAGCTGAAAAGACAAGATGTTGATGGGGAACCCAACGGGTGCGGAGCACGTTCCACCCAACCATGTGAATTACAAGTAACTCACCCCCCGTGCTCAGAGGTGACGAGGAAGTGAACCCGACCATGAATGTCAAACCGACTCAACACATTATGATACAAATCAAGTACAACTCAAAGCATACGATGAACAACCAAAACGTTCACAGATCACATGACAAGTTAAAACCAAGAAACTCATCACAATAACATGAAGTACTGTCAATAACAATCATTAAACAAATTCACAAGAATTCAAAGAAACATCATAAGAGATAACATCCAGAGGCAACAACAACAAAGCACAAGGGTGTCAAGTGGAGAGTGTCATCGCATAGCTCTCATGGGATTCTCCTGGCCCTTCCTCCAACTGAGGCGCCGGCACCCATCTATGGATATCCTGGCCCTTCCTCCTAACTGAGGCGCCGGCACCATAGGGTAGCTAATGCGGAGCCAATAGTCTCTCGTGAAGACGAGACTATGACTATGCCGACCACGGCCTTCTCAGTCTATCACTAGTCTAAGGTAGCCCTAATGCATAGCCGAGGAATCCAATGTTTTATTATCTTATGTTTTTAAACTACCCAACCCCCTAAATCTATTGTTTAGGTTATCACTTGTTTAGCTTACTCATTCGTGGGTTATCCTGAGCCCTTCCTCATCCTGAGGCGTCGGCACCCACGAAGAGCCACTCTCCCACCTATGACCCCTAACATATCTCAAGTAGGCAAGGGTTGAACCAACACATATAAATCATAAAACCAAAAATCCAATACACGAGGCATTAACCATCTCGCAACTGCACATAAGCAACAAACTTGCAAACCTGTCCAACCCTTCCTAACATAACCCCAATAATGCTCAAAATCATAAACAAGGTAAATACACTTTAAATCACAAGCCTCTGGAACAGGATTAAAATGTGATAGGGTTCCCACATCGACAACACTGAACAAAGAGAAACTACAACATGAAAAGAAAACTCACATAACATAAACAAGGTTACATCAATACGTTTGTTTCCCATTCCATTTATTAAAACCAATTGCTTCAACAAGGTTTACAACCACAGCCGCAGACTGAAATATTGTCTAATATATTTGTTAAATTGAAACAATGTATTAAACAATGCCCATTTTAAATAAATAAAAATTATTTAATTATACACAAAATTGAACGTTTTAATACATTGCAAAATTACATTCCTAAAGTGTGATGAATTTACTTTACAAATAAATAATTAAAATTTCATTTAAATAAATAATATAAAATAATTATAAATTCATTTTATTAAAAAAAAAACATTATAATCATCTATTTTTTTATTTAAAATAATAAATTCATAATAAACACAAATATATATGTATAAATAAATATATATATATATATATTTATATATATATATTTATATATATATATAAAATAAACAGAAAAATAAAAAAATAAAAAAATGAAACTTAAATACTAGGGGTCAGAGGCCCCATCACTGCATTTAAAGAAGATATTGATCACTGTGGAGAAGTAGCTTACAAGGGCAAGGGTCGAGGGTACGGCCTCAGCCGTGCCCTCCCCTTTCCTGCGTATTAAGAACTTTTTTTTAAAAATAAATTTAAACTTAAAAAAATTCATTAAAACCTTAGAAATAAAAAAACGGATTTCAGTATAAAATAAAACCCAAAAACGGGCACAGAGTAACACGTTTTCTGTGAATTTAAAATAATTTATTTTGACAGTCGTACGGGACGCCGTCGGTCGATTCGGCCACGGAATAAAATAAAATTTAATTTAAACATAAATCCTCAATATGAAAATTACTATGCACAAACATTATTTAATAAATATGTATATATATATACGAAACTTGTATATATATATATTATATACTCAGAATATACACATTTAAAAATTATAGAGGAATAATTTTTCCAGTCACAGGCACAGATAACAGTAAGATATAATAACCATTATATATATATATAAGCATTATATATATAAATATATGTAATTTTCATGAATATAAAAACAAACAGAGACAGAATACAGAGAAACAGATTTTCCTAAATGTTAAGAAAAACAGAGGAATTACAGAGCAATAACACAGATCCATTATATTTTAAAATACTGAGAAAACCCCAAAATCTTATTTTCTTCAATAACTAAATCATTTTTATTTTTTTTTCTAAAATCCTATTTTGATAGATTGTATGTTTCAGAAGATCGGGGTTCTTGTTTTTGACAAAATTTGGACAGTATAATTATTATGATTTTCTTTGTTTTCTAGTCTAATAATTTGCCCTAGTTTTCAATCAACAGAAGTTTTCTATATTCACAAGAATCATTTTTAATAACATATATTTTTCTTTTCTAAAGCAGACAGATAAAAGAAAAGGGTACGAAAAGAAGACTACGAGAGGAACCTGGAGTCCAATGCAAATTTGAAGATGCCTGCTTGACTCTGATGCCCTTGAATCCGATTCCAATCCTTAGTCCAGAACGAACTCAACAATGACTTGAGCAACTTCAACTTTCTGATCTTCTGTGTGTGTGTGAGAACTTACAAAAACTCCTAATTAAATAAAAATATTGCTCATCTCCTCAAAGCTCTCCCAAATCCAAGATTAAAAGAAAAATCAATTCTTTAAAACTAGCTTTTTCCCAACTCTCAATTTCTATTGGCTCACACTGTCTTTTTTATTCTTTTATTTATTTTATTGTTTTAATTCCTGTTTTGCAACTTTTCTTGCACCTGACATTACATATTTATTTTAAATGATTTATTCACATAATTATCCACCACCTATTTAATTGATTAAAATAATTAAGCATATTTAATATTTAATTATTAATTAATTGCAATATCTGATTTTCAAAAATAATTAAAATAATTAAATATTTAATTACAATTTAATCCAGCATTAAAATAAATAATTTATTTCAATCATTAAGATAGATCATAATTATAAATGCCCTCATACATCAAATGAGACAAAACACATAACACAACAGACAATGACGACAATTACACAAAATCAACTATACCAAACAAATAAGACGACTTGACATCATGGAACGGGAGGACTTCATCGTCACCTCTGTATCAACATTTATCCGTTGGGTTATTTGGTGCTCGCCCTGTCCTGCCAAAGCAAGTGGAATCGAGACTTATACCTGCAATCCTGCATACAAACGAAGTTGTGTACATGTGCATATATACGTATATATCAAAGCATTAAATCAAAATACTGCATTGTGAGAAGGAATCGCAACATAACAGGGCACTCGCAAACGAATGATGCTATATTTTCCTTCATCACACCTATCCTAACAATTATAATTTAACTGATAAAATAACATTTCTAAACTAACAATTTCATCTCATGACATAATTCATTAAATCATTGCATCATAATATAATTCTGAAAATAAACTAATATAACCAACCATACTGTCATACAAAATAATCATGTCCATAATGAACCAATAGCATCATCTAACATCTAACTAACCAAATCAAACAATATCATCATCGTCACACATAGCAAACAACCGCATTGAAAAATACTAAATCCTACCAGTAAGAGGAGGGGTATTACACCTAAACCATAAGCAATGACAATTTTCTTCCTTTCATTTTGGTGAACCTACATTCAGAACATTTAATCTTCTAATTTGGGGTGCATTATCATCCTATATCTTGCTCGTATTATCTTTGCATTGCTTAATTGGAATCTAAGGTTTTCAAATCTTACATTAGTGAAAGTGCATATAGGTTGCATTTTTGCATCTTGCATCATTGAAAATCATCTAAAATCTACATTTTCATTTAGTTTAGACATCATCCAAACTAGAAAGCATAAGAATCCCATAAAATTTGCTGAAATTTGTGCAAAAAAAGGTTCACTAGGACTCATATTCCTGCCTAGGTGATTTAGTCCCAGTGCACATTTGAAACTGCATTTAATAGCTGCATTTAAAACCTTGTTTCTATATTCTTATTTGCTGCCATTGGTTATCTTTTTTAGTGGGTTGAGTTTTTGTTACATGCATTTCATAAAATATAGCTTAAATCAGTTCATTTCATGCATTGATTAATTCCAAATTTGCATCTACAATATTTCATTTTCAAATCATTGAATAATGTAATCAGTAAATTACCTTGTTTGAAATCTAAAAATTGCATTTCATTCTAGGTCTTTACATTGCATTTTGAGTTTGCATAGATTATTGTTTGTCAAATGTTATTTTTGTTCTTTTCTAATTTTGCAAAGAAAAAGTTAGTCAATATGCATGCTACTCATTCATTCAATACATTTCCTAGTTATGAGAAAATCTTAGTGCAGGAAAGTGAAAATTTTGATGCTTACCTTAAATCTACACCCCCTCCTATCTCTCCTATTTATGGGAATGATGTGATAGAAGATGATACAAACATGGAAATTCATGACGATCATAGTTTTTCTTCTCCTGATACCTCTCCTTTTAGTGACAAATGTATCTTAGTAAAAGAAGATGCAATTGTTGAGAATCATGAAGGTCTTGTTTGTCCTTCTCCTCATCCCCCTTGGGAAGATATTATAATAATAGAAGATAAAATCATTGCCACCACTTTACTTAGTTTGCATTCCTCTCCCAACACTTCCCCTACTTGTGAGAATGCTACAATCATGAGCAACCATGAAAATGAAATTTGTAAGGAGGACATGTTGGTGTTAATAGATCTCATGATTGAGAGCTTTGACAATCCTACCTCTCCCGCTTGGGAAGAAATTATAGAGCATAGGGACACAATTGTAGATAACCATGATAATCACATTGATTCTTCTCCTAATATCCTTCATAGTAATGAAGATGATAGTTTTGTGTTAGAAGATACACTTGAAAGTCATGAAAATCTCATTTCTCCCTTTCCTAATGCTCCTACCATTTGGCAACATCTATTTGAACAAAAGGATCCAATCATTGACAAAAATGATTCTCTCTCTCTCAGTGCCTCCCCTAGTTGTGATGAAGCTACTTTACAAAACCTAATCATGGAATGTGATAAACATATTGTTTGTTACTCCCCTAAAAGCTCCCCTACTAGGGTAGATACCAGGGCACAAGAGAATTAAACCTTAGAAAACAAGAATGAAATCATGGAAAATAATGATAATCACATTTATCCTTCTCCTGATATCTCTCCTAGATGTGAAGAAGATATTTAAGCATTAGAAGATCAAAGCAAAGAGAGTCATGAGAATTACATTTACCTCTCTCCCCCTATGGAAGGAATTATTCAACAAGAGAATTCCATTATTGATAAACATGAAAATACAACCATTGATAACTCCCTTACTTGTGATGAGGTCATTTTCGAAGAACCAACCTTGGAATGTCATGAACACTTAGATTGTAGTTCTCCTAAAAAATCTCCTCCTAAGGAGGATATCATGGTGCAAGAAAATGATAACATTGAAACTAGTGATATAGTTTCCTTAGATGAAGATGATGAAGTAATATTAGACTTTCCTTCACTAAGGGACATTAATATTATTCAACCTCAACTCATCCTCTACCCACCTTCAAACAAACCTCAAACCCAAAAAAAATCTGAACTTATCCTTTACCCACCTAAGAATAATGTTTCGCAACAACCGATTCATAATACCATTGCTCATATATACAACACTCAAAAAAAAATTTAACCAAAAAAACCAACTCCAACAATCTTACCTTTGCCTAATCCCATTTTTCCTAGTGCTCCTCATTTAACTTCACAAAGTGGAAAGGAATATAATCTTTTTGAACACCTTAAGAGTACTCCTACTAATATTTCCATATGGGAACTACTTCAGGTATCACCTAGTTATCATAACATGCTTCAAGAGGCTTTGCAACAAGTTACAATCCCTTCTAGCACTAGTTCAAATGATGTAGCAGCTCTAGTTCAAGGAATGTATGAAATGAATGTTGACATTGTTTTCCACCAAAATTAGCTCCCTCCATTGGAAGTGCAAAAACAAAATGATGCTTTCATGATAATACCTAGTATTAATAGGTTGGGAATAAAAATAACCCTAGTTGACAATGGATCTACCCTTAATGTGTGTATTGTATCCCTTCTAGATAAGCTTGGTGTGGATAAATCAAAAATTCAACCTAACTCTTTATCTATTTAGGGATTTGACAATGTAGGAAAACAACCGCTTGGTGTGATCACTTTGTCTATTACAAGCTGGAAAGGCCACATTAGAAACACCAATCCATGTTATGCCTCATGATCTTTCATATAACCTCATTTTAGGAAGATCATGGATTCATGCAATGAATGGGGTGCCTTCTACTCTTCATCATAAAATGAAGTATATTTACAACAACAAAGTGTACACACTTGAAGTTGACCCTGACCCAAATAGTTGATTAAGCATTGAGAAAGGCAAGGAAAATCCTTTGAAAACATTGACACCAACTACACAAGCAGAACCCATGAAATAAAAAGACAGAAAAAAATATTTAGAAGTCACGAAGCTATTAGAAGATGATTGGGGTTCCTTAGACTTTGAACCAACATTCATGGGTGAATACAATATCATAAATGAAAATTCTAAAAAGGAAAAAGAAGAAATGATAATTTCAACACAAAATTTGGAAGACCCTTTGAAAGCATCCACCTCAACCACTGTAGGAAAAGACAACAAATTACACAACAAACTTTGATGAACTTAATTATGAGCAACCACCAAATCCAAAAGAGATGAAGAATCTTTATGGAAAAGGTTATGAACTTATGAAACAACTTGGTTATAGTGGAAAAGGATGTGATGCTAGAGAACAAGGTATTTGTGTTCCTATACAATCTCACATGCAAGAAAAGACTAATGGTCTTGGTTATTGTCCCTCAAAAGAAACAAACAAGCCTTTGCTCAATATCAACACTCTTACAAAAGATTCTTCTAAGCCAACTTTAATAGTAGTGCATCCTAAATTGATAGACACTAAAGAAATAAAAGAAACAAAAGAAACAAAGAAATCCTTGCTTAATATCAATTTCATCATGCAAACCACTAATGATTTGAATTTGGTAGGTTTTACACCCTCCTATAAAGGAGAGAAAAAAATATCACAATCTAAAGAGTCTTGTGTAAGTATGACATCTTGTTCTAAGCAAGAGATATATATTTTTCACAAAATAAAGGAACATCTTCAACTCTTGATCAAGAGGGTATCTTTTCAAGACTCCTCTAAGATTAGTTGATATCCATTCCTCCAAGAACATGCAGGAAATTTTAATACAAGAGTTCATTTTGTGCATATCATAGAGTTCAAGGTCATTCTACTAATGAATGTAAGGCTGTGAGTAACAAACTTCAATATCTTAAGGACTATTGTGCTCTTCCTTCGATTGAAGCACCTAGTTCCTCTTGTCATTTTGTCTCATCCTTTTCCTACACTAAGTGTGGGAAAGAATTTGGCTAGCCTTGTCCTCGTATGTCACTTTTCGTTGTCTCTTTTGGTTAGTTGAACACCTTTCATGTACATATAAGAGCAAGCTTGGGATGTGGACGACATGCCTTAAGTTGGCTCACAAGTGACATACCTATTCATGATGTAGCTTGATTTAGAAACATATGACTTGGCATAGGGATTTCTGAATAACCTCTCATGTCTTCTTCTACTTTAAAGCAATTGCTCACAGCAATGGTGTTAGCAGCCACTTTAAAGTGGGGACATACATCGACACTCATGTTTCACTGTGCGATTTTATTTCTTCTTGTGATGCATCCTTTTCTTGGTGTGTCATTGGGCTTGATTTCCTCTGAGACTGTGATATTTCTTTGACTTGTCCTCTCTTGGAGACATTAGGCATGATTCTCCCTAAGAAGAGACTTTACATGAACTAAGAAAAATCCCTTTGAATGTACCTTTACATTATTTTGTAAAATCCCTATTATATGGTCACCTTGCATATCACACCTTGCATGCCTGTGGTACCATCTTGTTTGTTCATGAGTCCCATGCATACAATTTTTTTCTCGCCTCATGAAGCTCGAAGTTCATTTTTTTTTCATGAGCTCCAAGCATACAAAGTTTTTCTTATCCCATGAAGCTTGAAGATCATTATTGTGTGGCAACTTATCAAAGTTATCAGGAGGTACAACTTTGGACTAGTTGTAAGGGATCTGAACAAAGGCATGACTTCCCTTAGCCACTCACATTTTGTGGGAACATATCGATCATGTTTCTCACCCTTTCAGATACTCACCCAACGAACAACCTAATTTTTTGTTTCCTTAGATTAAGCATGCAGCATAGATCTAATCCACATCATGTTGGACAAACAGTTGAAGCTTCATCTACCTTTTCTTTATATTCCTTTCATCTTCATATATTTGGAATTGTATGTTTGTGTATCTTGTTTTTCCACAAATCATAAACCTTATGTGAGTCCCTTTGTGCTAATGTTGGTTTGATGAAGGATCTCAAATTCTGGGGCCTTGATGCAGAAATAAAGGTTCTCAACATCCAACCTAGTTCATGAAATAAAATACTCTTTCTTTGAGGCAATTTCAACTACTCATTCTTGAGAAATAAGGCTCTAAAGAGGCCAATATAACAAAGCATGGACCCTCAAATCAACTCCAAAACCACAAATAATTAGAGACAGCATTGAATCAACTCATAAAACTATCAACTCAATCATCTTTCTCAAGAAAAATCATCAATTAAAGCAGCACATACAAAAACCCATACTCAAGGCTTGAACAAAGCTCCATTCAATGAGGTTTGTAGAAATTATGTTTTCTAACCCTCATACCAACTTGTCAAACCTTCAATCATACTAGAATATGTCTGCACAAACTCAAACCCTATGTTTAGAACAGTTTTTAGGAAATGACTTGTTTGACCCCTTAAATGGAATTATAAAAATTACTGGTAAGAATAAAGTTTGTCCACCACATCAATATTTTTCCATATATCTAAGTTTTAATTCCGTACCATTATGTACTTGTCCGTACCAACATGTTTTCTGACTACAATTTCTAAAAACATTTTTTGAACTGCCTGCCTACACAAAAATCATCATCACTTTCTTATTACTCAATGAAAATGAGTGAGACTTGAACCAATTGAAATCTTATTCAATAACCTACATCATAAAACTACTTTTACAAAGTTTCCAGGCTGTACTAAGCCGTATGAGGCCTGAAAACAGGGATAAAACTGTTAAAACTTTAAAACAGGGTATTGAAATTGACAAAATTGATTCCAATTTACATTGTCTTCCTTTGGCTCGCCTCTCCAAGGCTTAAATAGATGCTTACAACATAAAAAATGACTGCCCATTCATTTACAACTAATTAACTACCCTTTTCAACCAATTGACCCTTCATATTCTTACTTTTGTTCACATTTTGCACTTTTGCAATTTTACATGTTTTGCAACTCTTGCAACAAAATGACTCAACCAACCCCTTAGAGACTTTAAATATATTAAAATATAACCACCCAAGACATTTTAAAATTCTTTTACATACATTTTACATTCAAATATTCAATTTTTGAAATTTAGCCTTTTAAAGGCATTTGTGAGCAAGGTGCTCCTGCACCATACAACCAACCAGCAAAACTTTCCAAGTCTTTTGGAAACATGCTTGTACCTGCAAAACAAAATTAATTTTCCTTGTTCTTTATCTTCTCTAACCAATCCTTTGTTCAACTTCTCATCTACTCCTATCAGTGGAGTATTTTTCAGGCTGCAAACTCAAGTGCTTCTTCAGAAAACTATCCATCTCTCTTTAACCTGCAAATACAAACTCAAACATGAACTCAACAAACCATCCATCTACCCAACAACAGATCCTGGAAGATGCCTCTCTCTCTTTTCCTCTGCACTTTCTACCCAGCTTAATCTTCATTGGAGAATGGTGACCACAGACCTTTCCTTGTCTACCAACACACAACTCAGAAACTTTCCTCTTTGCAGTTAGATGGACCAAACACTTGCAACCAAAATCAATAACAACAACCCAAATCATTTAGCTCTGATACCAATTTGATGTAGAAATAAAGGTTCTCAACATCCAACCTAGTTCATGAAATAAAATACTCTTTCTTTGAGGCAATTTTAACTACTTATTCTTGAGAAATAAGGCTCTACAAAGGCCAATATAACAAAGCATGTACCCTAAAATCAAATCCAAAACCACAAATAACTAGAGGCAGCATTGAATCAACTCATAAAACTATCAACTCAATCATCTTTTAAAAAAAAAATCATCTATTAAAGTAGCAAATACAAAAACCCATACTCAAGGCTTGAACAAAGCTCCATTCAATGAGGGTTTGTAGAAAGTATACTTTTTAAACCTCATACCAACTTTTCACACCTTCAATCATACTGGAATATGTCTGCACAAACTCAAACAATCATCAAAAATTACTTCCCCAAAAGATTTCACACTTTTTCATCCTTGAACCTCTCAAATTCACCCAGAACATGCAATTTTAACAACTAGGGCAGCCTAGGGCATCACCAAAAACATAGAAAACCTTATTAAAATTCTCCAAAACTTTGGATATAGTAAGAACACCTCAAAATGAATCTTTGCACAATTTTTTAGAAGTTTCCACTGTACAAATTAGAAGAAATCACATTTTTTTGTATGCAACCCCGAAAACCCTATGTTCAGAACAGTTTTTAGGAAATGACTTGTTTGACCCCTTAAATGGAATTATAAAAATTACTGGTAAGAATAAAGTTTGTCCACCACATCAATATTTTTCCGTATATGTAAGTTTTAATTCCGTTCCATTCTGTATTTGTCCGTACCAACATGTTTTTTCACTGCAATTTCTGAAAAACGTTTTCTGAACTGCCTTCCTACACAAAAATAATCATAACTTTCTTATTACTCAATGAAAATGAGTGAGACTTGAACCAATTGAAAGATTATTCAATAACCTACACCATAAAACTACTTTTACAACTTATCTAGGCTTTACTAAGCCGTACAAGGCCTGGAAATAGGGATAAAACTATTAAAACTTTAAAACAGGGTATTGAAATTGACAAAATTGATTCCAATTCACATTGCCTTCCTTTGGCTCGCCTCTCCGAAGCTTAAATAGATGCTTAAAACATAAAAAATGACTTCCCCTTCATTTACAACTAATTAACTACCCATTACAACCAATTGACCCTTCATATTCTTACATTTGTTCACATTTTGCACTTTTGCAATTTTACATGTTTTGCAACTTTTGCAACAAAATGACTCAACCAACCCCTTAGTGACTTTAAATATATTAAAATATAACCACCCAAAACCTTTTACAATGCTTTTACATACATTTTACATTCAAAGATTCAATTTTTGAAATTTAGCCTTTCGAAGGCATTTGTGAGCGAGGTGCTCCTGCACCATACAACCAACCAACAAAACTTTCCAAGTCTCTTGGAAACATGCTTGTACCTGCAAAACAAAATTAATCTGCCTTGTTCTTTTTCTTCTCTAACCAATCCTTTGTTCAACTTCTCATCTACTCCTATCAGTGGAGTATTTTTCAGGCTGCAAACTCAAGTGCTTCTTCAGAAAACTATCCATCTCTCTTTAACCTGCAAATACAAACTCAAACATGAACTCAACAGACCATCCATCTACCCAACAGCATATCCTAGAAGATGCCTCTCTCTCTTTTCCTCTGCACCTTCTACCCAGCTTAATCTTCATTGGAGGATGGTGACCATAGACCTTTCCTCGTCTGCCAACACACAACTCAGAAACTTTCCTCTTTGCAGTTAAATGGACCAAGCACTTGCAACCAAACTCAATAACAATAACTCAACAACCCAGATCATCTAGCTCTGATACCAATATGATGCAGCAATAAAGGTTTTCAACATCCAACCTAGTTCATGAAATAAAATACTCTTTCTTTGAGGCAATTTCAACTACTCATTCTTGAGAAATAAAGTTCTAAACAGACCAATATAACAAAGCATGTACCCTCAAATCAACTCCAAAACCACAAATAACTAGAGGCAGCATTGAATCAACTCATAAAACTATCAACTCAATCATCTTTCTCAAGAAAAATCATCTATTAAAGCATCAAATACAAAAACCCATACTCAAGGCTTGAACAAAGCTCCATTCAATGAGGGTTTGTAGAAAGTATGTTTTCTAAACCTCATACCAACTTGTTACACCTTCAATAATACTAGATTATGTCTACACAAACTCAAACAATCATCAAAAATTACTTCCCCAAAAGATTTAACACTTTTCCATCCTTGAACCTCTCAAATTCACCCAAAACATGCAATTTTAACAACTAGGGAAGCCTAGGGCATCACCAAAAACATAGAAAACCATATTCAAATTCTCCAAAACCTTGGATATAGTAAAAAAACCTCAAAATGAATCTTTCTACAAATTTTTAGAAGTTTCCACTATACAAATTAGAAGAAATCATATTTTCTTGTATGCAACCCCAAAAACCCTATGTTCAGAACAGTTTTTAGGAAATGACTTGTTTGACCCAATAAATGAAATTATAAAAATTACTGGTAAGAATAAAGTTTGTCCAACACATCATTATTTTTCCATATATCCAATTTTTAAGTCCATACCATTCCGTACTCTTCCATACCAACATGTTTTCTGACTGCAATTTCTAAAAAACGTTTTCTGAACTGCCTACCTACACAAAAATCATCATAACTTTCATATTACTAAATGAAAATGAGTGAGACTTGAACCAATTGAAAGCTTATTCAATAACCTACACCATAAAACTACTTTTATAAATTTTCGAGGCCGTACTAAGTCGTACGAGGCCAGGAAACAGGGATAAAACTGTTAAAACTTCAAAACAGGGTATTAAAATTGACAAAATTGATTCCAATTTACATTGCCTTCCTTTGGCTCACCTCTCCAAGGCTTAAATAGATTCTTACAACATAAAAAATGACTACCCCTTCATTTACGACTAATTAACTACCCATTACAACCAATTGACCCTTCATATTCTTACTTTTTTTCACATTTTGCACTTTTGCAATTTTACATGTTTTGCAACTTTTGCAACAAAATGACTCAACCAACCCCTTAGTGACTTTAAATATATTAAAATATAACCACCCAAGACCTTTTACAATGCTTTTACATACATTTTACATTCAAAAATTCAATTTTTGAAATTTAGCATTTTAAAGGCATTTGTGAGCAAGGTGCTCCTGCACCATACAATCAAACAGCAAAACTTTTCAAATCTCTTGGAAATATTCTTGTACCTGCAAAAAAAAATTAATCTTCCTTGTTCTTTGTCTTCTCTAACCAATCCTTTGTTCAGCTTCTCATCTACTCCTATCAGTGGAGTATTTTTCAGGCTACAAACTCAAGTGCTTCTTTAGAAAACTATCCATCTCTCTTTAACCTGCAAACATAAACTCAAACATGAACTCAACAAACCATCCATCTACCCAATAGCAAATCCTGGAAGATGCCTCACTCTCTTTTCCTCTGCACCTTCTACCCTGCTTAATCTCCATTGGAGGATGGTGACCACAGACCAACACACAACTCAAAAACTTTCCTCGTCTGCCAACACACAACTCAAAAACTTTCCTCTTTGCAGTTAGATGGACCAAACACCTACAACCAAACTCAATAACAATAACTCAACAACCCAGATCATCTAGCTCTGATACCATTTTGATGTAGAAATAAAGGTTCTCAACATCCAACCTAGTTAATGAAATAAAATACTCTTTCTTTGAGGCAATTTCAACTACTCATTTTTGAGAAATAAGGCTCTAAAGTGGCCAATATAACAAAGAATCTACCCTCAAATCAACTTCAAAACCACAAATAACTATAGGAAGCATTGAATCAACTCATAAAACTATCAACTCAATCATCTTTCTCAAGAAAAATTATCTATTAAAGCAGCAAATACAAAAACCCATACTCAAGGCTTGAACAAAGCTCCATTCAATGAGGGTTTGTAGAAAGTATGTTTTTTAAACCTCATACCAACTTGTCACACCTTCAATAATACTAGAATATGTCTTCACAAACTCAAACAATCATCAAAAATTACTTCCCCAAAAGATTTCACACTTTTCCATCCTTGAACCTCTCAAATTCACCCAAAACATGCAATTTTAACAACTAGGGCAGCCTATGGCATCACCAAAAACATAGAAAACCTTATTCAAATTCTCCGAAACATTTGATATAGTAATAACACCTCAAAATGAATATTTTCACAAATTTTTAGAAGTTTCCACCATACAAATTAGAAGAAATCATATTTTCTTGTATGCAACCCCAAAAACTCTGTGTTCAGAGTAATTTTTAGGAAATGACTTGTTTGACCCCTTAAATGGAATTATAAAAACTACTGGTAAAAATAAAGTTTGTCCACCACATCAATATTTTTTCATATATCCAAGTTTTAAGTATTCACCATTCCGTACTTGTCCGTACCAACATGTTTTCTAACTGTAAATTCTAAAAAACATTTTCTGAACTGTCTGCCTACACAAAAATCATCATAACTTTCTTATTACTCAATGAAAATGAGTGAGACTTGAACCAATTGAAATCTTATTCAATAACCTACACCATAAAACTACTTTTACAAAGTTTTCATGCTGTACTAAGCGGTACAAGGCCTGAAAATAGGGATAAAACTGTTAAAACTTCAAAACAGGGTATTGAAATTGACAAAATTGATTCCAATTTGCATTGCCTTCCTTTGGCTCACCTCTCCAAGGCTTAAATAGATTCTTACAACATAAAAAATTACTTCCCCTTTATTTACAACTAATTAACTACCCTTTACAACCAATTGACCCTTCATATTCTTACTTTTGTTCACATTTTGCACTTTTGCAATTTTACATGCTTTGCAACTTTTGCAACAAAATGACTCAACCAACCTCTTAGTGACTTTAAATATATTAAAATATAACCACCCAAGACCTTTTACAATGCTTTTACATACATTTTATATTCAAAGATTCAATTTTTGAAATTTAGCCTTTTAAAGGCATTTGTGAGCAAGGTGCTCCTGCACCATACAACCAAACAGCAAAACTTTTCAAATCTCTTGGAAATATGCTTGTACCTGCAAAAAAAAATTAATCTTCCTTGTTCTTTGTCTTCTCTAACCAATCCTTTGTTCAACTTCTCATCTACTCCTATCAGTGGAGTATTTTTCAGGCTGCAAACTCAAGTGCTTCTTCAGAAAACTATCCATCTCTCTTTAACTTGCAAATATAAACTCAAACATGAACTCAACAAACCATCCATCTACCCAATAGAAGATCCTGGAAGATGCCTCTCTCTCTTTTCCTCTGCACCTTCTACCCTATTTAATCTCCATTGGAGGATGGTGACCACAGACCTTTCCTCATCTGCCAACACACAACTCAAAAACTTTCCTCTTTGCAGTTAGATGGACCAAGCACTTGCAACCAAACTCAATAACAATAACTCAACAACCCAGATCATCTAACTTTAATACCAATTTGATGTAGAAATAAAGGTTCTCAACATCCAACCTAGTTAATGAAATAAAATACTCTTTCTTTGAGGCAATTTCAACTACTCATTTTTTGAGAAATAAGGCTCTAAAGAGGCCAATATAACAAAGAATGTACCCTCAAATCAACTCCAAAACCACAAATAACTAGATCAATCATTGAATCAACTCATAAAACTATCAACTCAATCATCTTTCTCAAGAAAAATTATCTATTAAAGCGGCAAATACAAAAACCCATACTCAAGGCTTGAACAAAGCTCCATTCAATGAGGGTTTGTAGAAAGTATGTTTTTTAAACCTCATACCAACTTGTCACACCTTCAATCATACTGGAATATGTCTTCACAAACTCAAACAATCATCAAAAATTACTTCCCCAAAAGATTTCACACTTTTCCATCCTTGAACCTCTCAAATTCACCCAAAACATGCAATTTTAAATAGGGCAGCCTAGGGCATCACCAAAAACATAGAAAACCTTATTCAAATTCTCTGAAACCTTTGATATAGTAAGAACACCTCAAAATGAATTTTTTCACAAATTTTTAAAAGTTTCCACCATACAAATTAGAAGAAATCACATTTTCTTGTATGCAACCCCAAAAACCCTATGTTCAGAACAGTTTTTAGGAAATGACTTGTTTGACCCCTTAAATGAAATTATAAAAATTACTGGTAAGTATAAAGTTTGTCCAAAACATCAATATTTTTCAATATATCCAATTTTTAAGTCCGTACCATTCCGTACTCTTCCATACCAACATGTTTTCTGACTGTAATTTCTGAAAAACGTTTTCTGAATTGCCTGCCTACACAAAATTCATCATAACTTTCTTATTACTCAATAAAAATAAGTGAGAATTGAACCAATTGAAAGATTATTCAATAACCTACACCATAAAACTACTTTTACAAAGTTTCCAAGCGTACTAAGCTGTACGAAGCCTTGAAACAGGGATAAAACTGTTAAAACTTTAAAACAGGGTATTGAAATTGACAAAATTGATTCCAATTTACATTTCCTTCCTTTGGCTCACCTCTCCAAGGCGTAAATAGATGCTTACAACATAAAAAATGACTTCCCATTCATTTACAACTAATTAACTACCCTTTACAACTAATTGACCCTTCATATTCTTACATTTGTTCACATTTTGCACTTTTGCAATTTTACATGTTTTGCAACTTTTGCAACAAAATGACTCAACCAACCCCTTAGTGACTTTAAATATATTAAAATATAACCATCCAAGACCTTTTACAATACTTTTACATACATTTTACATTCAAAGATTCAATTTTTGAAATTTAGCCTTTTGAAGGCATTTGTGAGCAAGGTGCTCCTGCACCAGGCCTTGGCCACCTCCTTTGGTATTTTTCATCTTTTTTCATTTGGGTTGGTACACTTGGAGCCCTCTTGAATGTCTATTTTAGTGTGAGTTTGAAAAAAATTCATCCTCTCACTAAAGTGGGGGCTAAATGTAGTGTCCAAAAAAGTATTCATTTTCCTTGCTTGATTTGGGAATAATTAATGGTAAAATGAGCCTAATGTTGCCTTTAATCTAGTATTGTAATGTGTTGCACAGATTCACATTGAATTTAGGCCCTTTTTAAGCTAAAAAAACCTAATTTTTTTCTAATTTAGTGTTGTAAAGTGTTTATTTACACCTTCACATTAAATTTAGGAGGCTTGTAAACCAAATGAACCTAATCTAGTGTTGTAATGTGTTGTACACATTCACATGGGATTTTGGGCCCTTCTAAGCTAAATAAACCTCATTTTTCCTTAATTTAGTGTTGTAAAGTGCATTTATTTACACTTTCACATTGGATTTTGGGCCCTCTTGTATTTATAACTTTTATATCATCACTAATAGGCTGATAAGAGCCTATATTTTGCATCCCAAGGCATATTTCAACCAAAATCTCAACATAGACCTGATATAAACTTAATTCCTTGACTCCCTAAAATTTTCCCTCTTCAAAAAGGCCATGTGGGACCCATACACCACCTTGGGTCTATGAGTTACATCTAGGTGGGACCCATACAGCATAGGTGGAATATGAGTCCCATTTGTCCTATTTTTAAGGTTTTGAGTGATAAAATCTAGGTTTTAAATTCAAATATCATGAATGTCAACCTCTAGGATCTAATACATGGGATATTAGATGGATTGCCTATATAAATGAGGTCTCAAATAATTATTTCACATAAGCCTTCATGATATCAAGTCAAGCACTCAATATTTAAGGATTCCAAGACTTTACAACATCATCAAGAGAGCATTCAAGATCATTTCTAAGGCATTCAAGGGTAGATTTATTCATCAATTATTTTAGCAATTTGAGATCCATCATCATGTCAAGATTATCAAGCATCAAGAATTTTTTTGAGCTAGTCTTATGATGTAGCATTGAATATCGATTTACATGCATTGTTTCATGTTCATATTCAAGATCTAGATCTACATCCTTCATGGCCATTTCATGTTAGATTATAGATTTACAAGACATCATTCAAGGTATCATTATTTATGTTTCATGTTCTATGTTTCATGTTTCATGTCCTTATTTCATTGTCTCATCATTTGGTTTAATTACCTCAAAGGGGTTTGACCAAGGAAAACCCCCATTTACTAACAAATCAACAATTTGTTCTCCTCTTTACATGTGTGATTGCAGATCTAGGTGTCTTGGAGCTTGAAGGATCATTGAAGATTGGGTTACAAGCTTGGATAATTTTTTTGGAGTTGTCCCCTAATTTGCAAGGTTGTAATCTTCTCCAAAAAGTCATCTACATGTCTAAAATTAGGGTTTCAGATGTCGAAATCAGCTTGGAAGGAAAGAGTAGAGATTGGAGTACAAATCTAAACTTTGAATTCCCCAAAAAGTAGAACATGACTAATATGCCAGAAGTGGCATATGAGTCCCACTATAGGCATTTTTTCAAATCTTCGCAATTCTAGATACCCTTTTTCCAAAAACTTGTTTCAAACTAGAAACTGTGATCTGGGACTGATACGCCTAGACTCGTGTATGAGTCCTAGTGGGCCAAAATTTTAGTGTTTTCAACATTTCTAGTCCTAATTCAAGCCTCTACAATTTTCCAGGTGCACACTTCTGATTTCACAACTTTTTGTTTTGATTTATATTCATTTCTAGGTCATTCATTCAAGTTTCATGCATCACTAGGTTTAAACATTAGATCTTGCATCTCATTTGTGTTTCCAAGTCCTTGCTTGGTGGTGAACCCCTCTTTAGTTTACAATCAGACCTTAGGACAACCCTATGGTTAGATCTCTTTCCCCCTTCTTCACTGGATTGAGATCTCTAGGGTTTTCCTTGAATGAGTGTAGAAGATTGTTGTTCTATGTCGTAAACCATAAGCAACGAAAATTATCTTCCTTACACTCCTGAGAATGTAATGTTAGAATTTATGCACTATTTTAACCAAAGTAAAGGCTTGTTTTTCAATATCCATGTATCTAAGCTCTGCTTCTTTAAATGGAGAGCTCATAAAAGCAATCATCTTTTCCTCTTTGTGTCAACACTATTGTACATGTATGACCGAAAGAAAAATAGTAAATATTAACATAATCTAGAGTTACCAGAACTGATGCTTCTGCAATTGCAACTTTCATATTCTTGAAGGAAAGTTTGGCCTCATTTTTCCACTCAATTTTTGCATCTTTCTTTAACATATCGTTGAGTAGTTTCACTATCTCAGCAAATCCAGTAATAAAATTCTAGACAAAAATGATCTTACCAAAATATGATTTCAATTATTTTTTACTTCCTGGGGGGCTATAATTTGAGTAAAGCACTCACTCTATCTGGGTCTATTGAAATACTTCTTTCAAAAGTAATGTGTCCCAACAATTTTCCTTCAGTCACCCCGAAAATACATTTATTAGGATCTAGTGAAACTCCATAAGTTTCACACTTTTGCAATATTGCTCTAAGATTGTGGACATGATCTCCTCTATTCTTTGAAAATACCGTGAGGTCATCCATGTATATAATGATACACTTTTCTACTAAATCTCAGAAAGCATAATCCATAGCTCTCTGGAACGTGGCTCCAACATTTATCAATTTGAATAGCATCCTCATGTAAGTGAAAGTTCCCCACTTTGTAGTGAACATTGTCTTCATCCTATCTTCCTTTGTGACCATTACCTGATTGTATCTAGAGATTCCATCCAAGATGGACATCATCTGTGAACCATTAACAATTTGTAGTACTTCTTCCAATGAAGGCGGAGGATAATTATCTTTTTTAGAGGCCTTATTAAGATTCTAAAAAATCCACACACTGTCATATATCTTTGTTCTTCTTCCTAATAGGCACCAAATTCGCCACCCAAGTGGAATTCCTAATAGGAAAAATTAGCTGGGATGAGAGGAGCTTTTGTACTTCCCTTTGGATCAAAGGTTTCAAGAATGTGTTTAAAATTCATTGTTTCTGTTGGAAAGGTTTTACATCGGGCTTTAATGGGATTGTCTGAGTGATAAAGGAAGTATCATAATTTTTTAAATCTTCATATGTACATGCTATAACCTTCCAATAATATCTGATTTCTTGAGCAATATTTCTTATTTATTCTATGGTACATACCTTCCCTATAAACACATTCTTAGGATCTTCTTTAGTATTCAAATTATATTATTTAGACTACCCTCTTTCACTTTTGGGTAGGTCTTTCTGTCAGACTATCTGGGAATGTGCAGGATCATCATGGAAAAAATAGGCCCTTAAGTGGCAACAAAATTAGAAAAATCAGAGCTAGGCAATTTGACTTAAAAATTTGAATAAATTATCTATATTATTTCAAAAATATGTAAGAATATAATTTGTATAAAATTGAATTTAGTTTCTAAACTACTAGGTTTGTTTTTTTTTTTTTAAATCTATTTGGTAAAAATTTAAAATTTCAATGCAATAGTACTTAAATTTTTGGGAAAAATAAGAAGTAGGTGTCTGTCTAACCACCCTAACCACAATAAAATGATAATTTTTTTTATAAGATTTTAGATATAAGTAGAGGAATCATGTCCCAATGTGATGCATATTTTTTGTAATATTTTTCCAAGTAAATAATTAATTATGAATTTTTATTACAACATTTAAAAATATAGAATACTCGTATGTTTGACCACCTTAACTTGGTCAAACCTTTATGAAATTTAATTTTTCTTTTTTTAATCCTATAGTATGCAAAGCATAGAATGTGACGCATGTTTTGGATTCAAAAATGTGATATCGCTTTGAAAGCTATAGATGTTTTTCAATCAGTTTATTAATCAAGACTTTAGTCATAATTTGAGTAGAAAATGAAGAATAATTCATTATTAAATTCAAAGTAAAGCATAATTTATATTGGTGGAAAGCCAAGAATCTCCTTTAAAAACCCTTTTCGTTTCATCAATTTTTGGTAAAAAAAAAAGTTGTCAGCCACACACCCATCATATTGCCACTTTTGGCCCATCATGATCCTCATACCCATCTGATCTACATCAAATAGTCTTTCCAACTCAATTATCTCTTTCAAAATAGTATTATCTTTAGCTTGAGCTAATTCTTCATCTTGAATTTCATTGTCAAGGTCATCTATTTCTTCAATTATATATGCTTTGAAGATACCAATGTTAGTAATAGATTCTAATATGTGACGATCATCTTCGAACACCTACAAATTTGTAACATTATAAGGAACCAAAGGTAACTACACCAGCTCAACTATAAATCTCCTCAAATTGGAAGCATCCAAAGGTTCTAGAGCATTGGTAGCAGTAGCTAGAGTATTTTCTCTCTGATTGAATCTTCATGGGATGTGAGTGATGTTAAAGGCGTCAAAATATTCTATCAAATCCCACACTGTATGTCAATAACTAGACGAGTTTATAATGAAAAATATACTTCTTTCAAACTTACCTAACCACCAACTCTGAATCACCAAACACCTTGAGAATATTGACTTCTTGATCGCAAGCATCAAACAGTGAATGAGGGCTTCATATTCTACCACATTATTAATAAATTGAAACTGTAATCGATAAGAAGCAACAAAAGATTTACCTTGCAGACTGATGAGTTCAACTCCAATTAAAATTCCTTGTTTCGATTTAGATCTATGAAACCTAAGGGTCCAAGTTTGATCCTCGGTAGCTTTAAGCTTAGCATTCTTGAGAGTGGATATATTAACATTTTCAATTTGCTCGGCCTGCATTTTGTCTTTGATTATTTCGGGTTCAAGCTTGACAAGTGTAGTGTTTACTGAACAATGTTGGCTTTCAATTCTTTGAATGATTTCCAAGCACATCATACAACTATCTTCTGAGTGGGAAAAAAATTTTAACCTACACCAACCTTGCAATAAGAAACCTTTTTGCAAATTTTCAATATTCCCACTCTTTCAAGCTTCTATAGCAATATTCTTCCAAAATTTGTCTAAATGACTATCATCTTCTTTGAAAGAATCATAATCTTATTCAACTAACATGTCTATTCCAAGAGTTATCTGATTATTCTTTTCAGCATTACTCATGAAAACTTCTTTTTTAACTCCTAAACTACAAATTTTATAAACCCTTGGTTCTACATCTATGTATAAAACTTCATTCTTCTGATTGCATTTAGTGATCATATATTTCATGTGTGGCTCTCTCTCAATCTTGGTTTGATTAGAAACTCCTTTCTATGGTAGCCACATATGTGAGAAATCAATGGCCATGTATCCATTTAAAGTCTTTGACCAATCCCTCCTCCATAGCATTCCATAATTATCAAGTATCTCAACAACCTGAATATCTATATAATATTGAATTTAGGGATCCGATGCTAGTTGCATATGGATATTGGTTAATTCTCTAACTACATTTACTTCAGTTTTGTCAAGATGAGTGACTTTCTTCAAGGAATTTTCTCGAGTTAAACCTAGCATCTAACATATGGATAAAGGCATCACATTATTAGATTCTCCAAAATCTACTAAACAATTATGGAGGTTTTTACCAAATATTCTCAATATGAGAAAAAATGGTGGGGACTCTATTTTCCCTTTATAAAAGGCTACTTGCATGTCCACCATAGGAACAATGTTTTTTTGTTTTTCCTTAATGGAGTTATCCTTCGCCTGAGATTCTTTAAATTTTCCTTCTTTTGGAAAATATTCTAAGGTATTCAAGAAAGCTTTCCTGATCACGAGTGTTTTGAGCAACTCTAATAAAGAGAGGCTATTTTTTAGCTTTTTGATCTCTTCTGCTAAATAATGAGTCAAATTTTTTTGATCAATAGAATCTACTTTTCACTTCGGGAAATGTTTGAAGAGTTATATTGAGAGGTCACTTTGGGTAACCCTAGAGTACTTCTTGATTTTTCATTAGGTAGAGTATTAAAGTTATTTGGGGGGATTGACATAGTCAACGACCCTTTGAATTTACTTCCACCATTTTTGTTCCTTCTCGGGTCATAGCTATCTCATTTCAAATATTGTTGAAAAACATGAATTTCATCAACTTCCTCCTGAGGTTCATTTTCATCTTGATAAGGAAACATGTAAGTTTCTAAATTCATGGTTGAATTATATCCTTCCTGTCCATAAATATGACTCTTAGCAATAGTAGGTGACTCAACACATTTGTAACTCTCGGGAACCAAAGAAAAATCATATCCTAATGGTACCAATTCATTCCCTTTAGGAGGATGAGAGTCACATTGTTCATTGTAGTACGCAGTAGCTAGAAAAATATCCAAGGTGATTTTAAAGTATGGGCAATCCACTTCAGAATGAGCATTTTTGTTTTGGATTCTACATTAATTATTCATTGCGAGGTTGGCTAAATTCACCTTTGACATATGTTTATCATCGAAGGAATTAATGTTATCTAAAGGTGTGGATATTCTTCCATTATTCTGTCATGTATTCCAAGGTCTAGGTGATCTAGGAGGATTATATGCTCGACTTTGTGAAATTTGATTATTACTTTGGGCATCAAAATTTTAATTTCTTAATTACATAACCTCTGTGGTTAATCTTTTGAGTTGAGCTATGATTTCCTTAATTTCTTCATTATCATCTAGAGTTTTGACCTTTTGACTCTCTTGAGTCTGTGAGAAGAAATAATTTACATTAGGATGCAACTCTCTAATAGTTGGGCGAGGGTGCGAAACTAAAGCTTGACTATTCCATAATTGAAAGAAAGTGTTTTAAGGAAATGTCCCAATTTGTACCACTGAATGAAAAGAATTAGGACTCATTGGATGATTTAACAATAGTCCATTCACACTCTGAATAAGATAGTTATTCAATCCATTTTTTCCATTTACAAATGATCCACTTCCAAGGTGTTTCATTTCAAAATTTACATTTATGGCTCCAACATAGGCTTTTGGTAAAATAGTAGGAGGATTCACCCTTCATTTTACAAACATAGCAGATAAAGGGTCTATTGTTGTATAATAAACCATGATGGTGGAAAAATTATCCACTACGTAAGGTGCTTATAACCTAGAATAAGCCTTTTGAAACCTATCATTTAAAGCAATTATAGGTTCACCATCAAACCTCTTGATTTGAGCAAACTAGTGGTATAACAAGGTAGGATCAACTGGTGTTCTAAGCCTAGCTAAAAAATGACTTTCCATATCTTTCCATGATCTAACTAAGTTATGAGGTAGGTTGATGTACCACTAGTAAACTTCATCACGTAAGGTATACATAAACAACCTACATACAATGTCTTCATGTTGTATCCTTGCTTTGAAACATGTATCCTTAAAGATACTAATATGTTCTTTTGTGCCTTTGTGAAGGTAATACTTAGGACATGACTTGTCTAGATTTTTTAAGAGATCATTGGACACAAAAAATTAGATTGGTGACTCTAAATTAAAGAAATCCATCGATGCAGGTGGAGTAGGTATAATAGTTATATTTTGTAGTATCACACTTACACTTATGGACCCTTGAGGTCTCGATGACTTTAGACCACTAATTTCGACTAAAGTTACATGAGGATTACTAGACTGAGATCTAGTGACTCTACAAGACTCTAGCTTCAACCCTAATGAAACCAAAAGAATAACAAAAAAGGCCCTCTATCTAGCACCAATTCTTGTTGATCATGATGTTAGTCGCACACCAACAGTGTAGATAAATCCTCACAAATAGAGAGTGGGAACCTATCTTTACTTGAAAGACTGAACCAAGGAAACCTAAATCTCTCAAATTGACTCAACTTAATCCCAAGGCTCACTTTAGTTAGGTCTTGACCATACTAGGTTTGCATCAAGGTTTGTTGTGATAATGTTGTTAATCATGAGGGGAAAATGGTAATTTCCAGTTCTAAATGGAATCATAAGGGTCATTGAATGATATTCTCAATCTGGTCATTAGACAATTTCATGAAATCAATAAATATTCAATGATATTTCATGAATTTCAAACAACTTTTCTATCACTTAAGTAGATTTAGCTTTAATCATTCAATAATATTATGGAAACGAAAGATTTGCAATAAAATTTCCATTCATTCATCTTTTTTTTCTTTTTTGGAACATTTTTTGAAATTTAAACATCTAAACTAAAATAAAGTATAAAAAATAGTTGAAAAGTAAAATTGCTCCCGAGTATTGTCCACGCATGCCCCAAGAATTAATCAAATCAAAGAAAACCACTCTATACTTCACTAGATTGCTTCAAATCTAGGCTTAGAATGGTGCGAGCTTCTAAAGAAGGGAGGTTTTATTTGGACTCCAAGTAGGTTTTGTATGCAACCTTAAATGGAGTAGCATACAGTCTTGTCCAACTAAACAAACAACTAGCTACAAAAGATTTCATACCATGTGGTGGCTTTCAAATTAACTTCAATATTGATTAGCTTCTATGTGCATACAAGTTTTTAATCTGGAATGATTCAGAAAATAGGAAAAAAGAACAAAACTTAAAGAAGTTTTGGATCTTTTGACATCCACAAATAATGAACTTAAAATAAAAGTAAAGCATCAAATGGCCTTTTATAGGAATAAGGCCCCATAATTTTAAACTTAAGTCTATCAAAGGGAAGCATAAATAGAAAATTAGAGAATAACACATGGCAGATGCCAGTTGTCATTGGAATCTTCCAAAAAAAAGTCAAAGCTTTGACTTCTTCATCAGCATTAATCTTCAACTCCAAGCTCTGGTACACAAGCTCTCCACACAAAACAAGGCCATTAGTATTCTTCAAATTCCAAGACAATACACCTCCACTGGGATTGGGAACAACCTAAAAAAATCATTTCAATAGCATATCCTTCTATTAACCTCTAGTATCTAATATCCAGTTATTCATTTCATTGTATCGAACTCTGGGCCCTATAACTCTTCGCTTTTCTTCAATTGATACTCCTAAAAGGCAAATATACCAAATCATGCATCCACTCTTTTGAAATTCCATGTATTACCTCCTAGTTGTATTTGAGCTTGGTATAATCTTTTGATATCTAGTGGATATTTCCATTCCTTTGCATCTTCTTTGTTTCATATTTGACCATGGTGTTTCGGCACTATATAATTTCATCAATGACTTCCTGGTTTACTAAATGAATAGGGTCTTTATTCACCTTTTCAAGCCAATTCTTGAAAGATTTTACTTCTTTACCATCATGTCCTAGCATCCAGGGATCACAATCCTATTGTGCTAGCATTTCAATGAAACCTTGATCCTTTTGGATCAATTTAGTACATTTTCGGTGAGTTTCTCGAATCCTTCCACACATTGTATTAAGGTGTCAACTTCCCAATTTACCTGTTTCTTCCATTTTTCACACATCAGAACCTCTTGTTCTATAATTATATTTTCACTTATCAATTCCTAGACATCTATATGAATGAGAGACATTAAATCTCACCTTTCAGCATCAACCTGTTCCTGGCGGAACCTGCATTCTCCTTCTAATCATTTGGACTTTTGACACCAACACTATGCCTCTTTATGCTTCAAAATTGCATTTGTGGTCAATTCCTCTCCTTCCCTTACCAAGTACTCCATACATTCTTCAAACACACTCATTTTATGGTGAAGTGTTGTGATAGCATCCACCTAGTCATGTGACATGAGTACTAGATTCTAAGGCAATTCGACCTGTGCTTAACCAAATTGGGCCAATGATACTACAAAATTCTCTAGACAAGAAATTTGTTCTTTCATCTCTCTTTTATTTTATTTACTTTTTTGCACCCTGGTGGTAGTTGTTTCTATATTCATCTTCATTTCTTATAATTTATGCTCCTAGGATGAATGTCCAACATTGATACTTGTCACGCTGTACTCCTTAGGCATTATATCATGTTTTCTATTACCTACTACCAGAGTAGCTATATGGAGTGTTCATCCTCCATCTGCATTCTTGTGCATGACATGTCTTGTTTTAGCTCTTCACCTAGGCTTAGGAATTTCTACTTCTTGTATTACACTTCTAAGATCAAGAGGCACTAATTCTACTTCCAATGGGGATGCCAATTCCTTGACCAATCAATCAGGTGCATTTTCATTATACTCTACCTTTCTGACATTTCTTTGTTCCTATTTTTCATTTTTCTCAGGAACTTCTCCTCTTACGTTTTCAACCTCACCTGTCACATTCTTCGGGATTGAAAAATTTTCAGTATTCATTAGCATGGATTCCAGATTACTAGGATTCACTATCCCTTCATTTCCAAGACTTATATTTTCTTTCCCAATCATGTGTTCAATATCAATCTTTAGGGAATCATCTTCTTAATGGTCTATCATCTAAGGATTCTCTTCATTTCTCACCCCTTCATCCAAAGTTTGTGTAGGCTCTATATTGTCAACCTCAACTTGGTCTTCTTCTATCTTTTCAAAAACCTATGGTTGTTCAACATCATTTTAATTATTCCCTAGCGGAATTTTGGAAACAATTGTATCTTCAATCACAACATCATTAGTGGGAACTTGACTTGCAATTTCCCCTATTTCCTTTTCAACAAGTATTTCAGGATTTCCCACCTCTAGGGTGAGTGTTCCTCTTATGAATTCTTCTTCAAAATCTATAGGAATGGACCATGTATCTAACATTTCTTCTACCATTGGTTGTACCATGGATTTCTCCTTAGATTTCTTCTCTTTGACTCATTCCATCATGGCACCCCATTTCTCCATTTGTTCCCTGATTTTCTCTTTGTTTAGTTCAGAACTCTCATTTAGGCCACGAGAGTTTTTCCCATTGTTTTTTTACTACATTTGTATTGATTGAAGGGGGACAAGTGAATAATGTTACAACTCTTTGGGATGCAGACCTTGTCTTACCGTGAGTATCCATTTTCATTCTCACCTCATAGGCTGGATCTTTGGCTTTACTATAGAAGAAGATGCCTCTCTAGGCTTCAATGTCACTTTGACCTTACTTGTTACAGTTTCTTTACGCTAGCTAGCTGGTGCCAATGAAACTCTCTCACTTGAGACATTGAGAGTTCTCTCCTCCATATGCAGAGTTGCATCTTTCTTGCTAGCTCTTCTTTGCTTCTTAGCAAGTTCCTCATAATCAGACTCACCTTCTTCTCTCTACTTATTTTTATTGAGCAAGTATGAGGGATTGACCCCAACTTTTCTTATGTTTTTACAATAATCATCAATCCATCATTGAGTATGCAACAAAACCTATTCAGAAATTTTTTCAACACTCGTTATTTCTCTACTTTTATAATTTGGATCTGGAATAGGTTCACCATAAACCTTGGTTGAATTATAAACCAAATTTAAAATTTCTCCATCATCTTCATCCAACTAATCTGGAATTTCAAGGATCTTTAGAATTTGTGTTGATTGTAATGACAATCTTTGATATGATTTTTTCCTTACTTCATGCTCATCATCACAATTGAGCTAGAAATCTTGTAAATGATGAACATGGGCATGTCTGCTGGTTATCCACTTGGAAATATTCCCTTTTGGATCATAGTTAGTTCTTTGGAGTGTGAAGAAATCCAATTTGTACATCTTTAATTCCTTGTCACACAAATCAGCCACTTTAGCCACATTGCACGTATAATTCCCCATTATGATGGGAAATCTAATAGAACTTCTCTTATGTTCCACACTAGAAAGAGCATGGGATGGCTTCATCTATTTTACCAATTCCAATAGTAACAATTTGTCTATTGGGTACCTAGGAAACATGAATGGGAATCTTCAAACCCTTCCACCCCGATGTAGGTGAAAGTAGGAAACTAAATGTAGCATCCTCTAACCTGGTTAATAATATTTTTTGCTTCCAAAGACAACTGTTTGGCTTTGTTTCCTTCCATTATCCTTACCAGCTTCATTGAAAACACATCATTAACTCTTTGATAATGCTCCTTGTATTCATGAATAGTAATTTGTGGTAAATGAGCATATATTATATTATTCCTTATTTCTCTATGTAGGGTACCAACTCTATTCAACCGTTGTTTATTTTCCCTTAGGACGTAGGAATAAATCACATATGAGGACATAGAAAACCATCTTGACTGTGGAAATGTCTTCATCTGATCATGTAGCTTGTTGCTAATAAAACTTCCCCAATGCATCTATATAGGGCCTTCCATTAATTTGGCTATAATCATGAACATCCATGGTTTGAACTTATTGGCATCTCTAAGTCCAACTATCCTACTTAACATAGTTATAACATCTTGAACATCTAGGTTGAACATAGATCTTAGAATTGGCTTTGTTTTCTTTGTAATTTCCTCCTAGCACCACTATGTACTCATAATTTTCCTATTATCATCTTTGGCGTTCAGGTAGGTTTTAGCATTTTTTCTCACATCTATCGAGATCATTTGATGAAATGTGAGGATCCCAAATGTATATACAATTCCTTTTATGGAGAGCTCCTTTTCAACAACTCTCTTATCTGGGTTGTAACAATTCAAACAATGCATAACCAATTCAGGGGCCTCCATTGTTGGTGAAAACTCTCCTATTAAATGTAATCCACTTGCTATAACATTCTTTGTACATTGAGAGGTGTTTTCTTTTTGGGTTGGTGCAATGCATTCGACATCAAAAAACAATCCTGGATGGGTATCAATTATTACCCCACCAACTCGTATAGCTTGAGAAGTGAAATATTGAAATTGATTTTCTGGCATTGCTTTGGAAGTACTCATTTTCACCTATGTGTCTTGTATTTTTTATAGTTATGTGCCTTGTGTGTGAGTTAGGGTTAAATTTAACCAATTATCCTCAAAAAATCATAAAACTTTCAATCTATCATTTGGTGAAATTTATTTTAAAACAACCAACAATTTCAATTACCAAAGGAAATACCATTATCTCGAGACATGCATGCATAAAATGACTAGTAGAATTTCGATTATCCAAAACATAAATCACTTTTGGAATGTAGCTTTGAAACCATCGATAGTTGTGTTCTTGGTTTCTCAAGGTTTACCTTTATTTGTGCGCTACAATGTTCATCTTGATCTTTCGATATCCTTGCAAATTAGTAGTATGGTATGAGGTAAAGTGTTGTAAAAGTAACTACATGCTCAAGGTGGTGCCAAGTACATGTGTAGTTCACCACCTTTCATCAATTACCTATTACAATGCATTAATTTTCTCAAATAAAGGTGCAATCATGGCGAATTAGGGCTCAAATCATGGACACCTTTGTTCCTACGTAGGACCACAACAAGAGAATAAGACAACACAGAAACTTATGTGGCACTCTTGCATGTCACTTTGATTCTTACAAGGAAAAGGCCTTTTGAATATGTGAAAATTAATGATCACAGGATTGTCCAGAATCATTTGGTATTGGACCTTGGAAATATTACCGGGATCTAGGACATTTACCCATCAAGTCCATGGGAACCGGGTGCAAAGAGAGGAATTGGGAACTAGGTTTGAGTGGGACCAAAATGATTTAAACATGATTGCAATAGAACCTCCAATTTTTGACCTTCGACCAAAGAAATGAAAAGAAACCATCAGACTAACCAATGAAGAAAAAGGACTCACACACACTGGGATGATTTATCCACTAGGCGAGAAACTAGAACTAGTCAAAGATACAATATCTGAAACACAACCACATTAACTCTAGGACTCTGGGGTCCGGTGAATTGATAAAACTTAGGAAAGAAAACAACGAAACTTTGAATCTAGGAAAAACAAATAATTTAGCAATGACCAGGAAGGCTGAAATAGAACTTGCATTTTACCATTTCTACAAAAACCAGCACATCGAAGTAAGCAAAGGAAAATGAAAGAAAAATAAAGGTAGTAGAAAACAGGGAGTTCACATTTTTCTATGGAAAAAAATGGGGTGTGTTGTGAGACAACACAAGTACCACAAATAGTAATCTTTACTTTAAAGTTGAAAAAGATCAAATCTTGATTTTGGTTGTATATGTTGATGACATAATCTTTAGAGGAGATTGAGCTATGTGCAAGAAGTTTGCAGTGGAAATGTAGAAATAGTTTGAAATTTTCTATGTTTGGGGAGATGAATTTATTCCTTCGATTACAAATAAATTAGATAGATAAAGGTATTCTCATTTCACAATCAAAGTATGTCAAGGAAATATTGAAGAAGTTTGGAATGGAAGATTCTAAACTGATGTGTACTCCTATGGTTATAGTTGCAAGCTGAGCAAAAATGATGAATCTCCTAAGGCTTATCAGGGCAAGTATAGATCAATGATTGGTGGATTGCTATATCTAACTACTACTAGATTGGATATCATGCATGAATTTTTTCTTGTGGCTAGATTTCTAGAAGATCCTAGAGAATTACATGTTGCAATAGTGAAGAAGATATTCAAATACTTGAAGGGTGCTCTAGATCATGGCTTGTGGTATCCAAAGGATACTAATTTTACTCTGAATACTTACATAGATGCAGATTGGGTTGCTTTTGTTCTAGATGACAAAAAAAGTACAAGTGGCGGTGCATTCTTTTTGGATGCAAATTGGTATCATGGCTAAGAATAAAAAAGGATTTAGTATCACTATCTACTGTAGTGGTAGAATACATTATAGTAGCATCTTGTTGCACACAATTTTTGTATATGAGGAAAAAATTGAAGGATATTAGGGTGGTATATGATAAACCAATTTCTATCTTCTGTGATAATACAAGTGTATAGGGCACTGAAAATAGGATCCACCCTAATGAATGAGCAAAAGAGATGGATCACTAATTTTTCAAGGCCCTAAACACCTCAAATTATGCAAAATAAGATGTGAATAACAACCAAAAATGTAACCTAACTATTATAGCAACTATGGGGGATATTTTTAGAGCATTAAAAGCTATTTACTTGGCTAGAAAGTTGTTTTTTAGTGAATGGGTCCTTTTAGGGTTTTGTAAAACTAATTTTAGGATCATGTACCTTGATGTATGCACTCTTAAAATCCCAATTATCAAGTTTTGGAAGCCTATAATTAATTATGTAGAGCTCTTTCCATGATCTTGCACTTTGAATGACAACTTTAGTAACTTTGCAACTTTGACTGTAATCTTGCTCCAAATCTTGCTCAACTTGATCTTCAACCTCTAAATCTACAATCACATAATCAAAGGTAAGAAAACTTGTTGATTTTTTAGTGAATGGGGGTTTTCCTCATGTTGGTTATTTTTCTAGATCCAAATTTAATCTTACCACATACCTATGAATCTACCAGAATTCAATGATTAGTGAGGGTAAGGATTGGCCAACACACAAGTAAGGATTCTGAGGCACTTACTTCTACTCTTTGGGATCTATGAAACCCAGGAGGGTAATCCCACAATTTTCCTATGATATTCATTAGATCAAGAACATTTCTACACATGGATAAGTTCCTATAAAGCACAAATAGATAACATTCATCAAAAATTTGGCTGACCTTTAAACAACTGACTATATATTGTAAGGAATAAGATGGTATTTCAAATTGGTATATTTTAATTGAAGGTGTTTTAGATTATTTTCATTATCATTTTAAGCCCCTGGTCAATTGCATGACTAACTCATTTATCTTCAAGATAACCAAATGAAAAGACCAGCGCCTCATCCTATGGTAATGAAGTCACATTCATAATAACCAGTAATACCTTAGCAATTTGAATTAGTAATTAATGGACGATTGATATACTGCATTATAATCTTGAACTCATTGTTCCTAAAACACAACTACTTATAAATCCTATGCTCTTTCCTTAAAAATCTACGACCCTATTTTAGCATTTAATCAAATATTTGAATCGAAGCAAAAATAAAATCACCCATTTAATCATGAAGATAAATGAAAAGATCATTAACCATTTCATTTATAATCTAGAATAAAATTACATAGGAGAGAATGTGCCTTTGACCTAGCATTTTCATTTATAAATTGCTACTACAATAAATCTATTTGAGATCATTACAAAACAAATCACACCTAGAATCATTACTAACCTATTCATCTATGCATGAATTTACAATCTGCTCCATCATGAGCTTAGTTTTCCCACTTAGACCATTTTGAGACCCAAAAATCAAACTCCCTCGTATCTGGCCCTAATATCCCATTTACAGAAGAATGGGAGCAATAAGCTTTAGGCCAAATTACCATTTCAATTGCATTTCATTTCACACACATTTCATTTTAGGTTTAGAAACCACCAAGATGGTTACACTTAATCATTTCAAAACAAGGGAAAGAAAAAGAAAAAGATCCACCATTTGGTTGAAGCAGATCAACCAGCCTTCCAAAAGGCGCCATTCGTCAATGCAGCAATGCCAAAATCCCATGTCCATGTTGACCAAAGAAGATTCTCTATCAACACCCTAGGAAAAAACTTGTATACTAACTGAAAAAGGCATATTCGCCATCAAAGACATGGAGTTCAAAAAATTCCCCTCACACCATCCCAAAATGTTTCCACGTCAGCACCAAAGAAAAAATGAAAGATATGTTGAAGAGGATGAGTTTGTTGTAGTGGCAATGGTGTCATAAAAAAAAAAAAAGTCAGGACGCTACTTTGATTCGTCAGCATCAGAGTATGCCCACCTGCTTCATGTTCACACTAAAACTGGAGGAGCAACTACTCCTCCATCATCAAAATCCTCATATGGTACTAGGGAAAGAAGATAATGCCCATACTCTGGGTCAGTATCTCCTCCATCACCCAAAGGGCTATCTGAAACCTCAGCAGGAAAGTTGTGCTTTCCCAGATAAGATTTATGGTACTTATTCATCTTATTTCCTTTATTCACAAGCTCAACTAATTCCTTCAATTTAAACTTGACCGATTCTTCTGAAACAACCTTGATCCTCATATTATATATGCTATTGACACCACCTTTCTTATTTTTACCATGAGACCTCTTCCTGCCCTACAGTGTTGTAGAGGCTCTAGGTATTTCTTGTTTAGCTTCAGATATATCCTCTTGAAATTCAAACACACTAAGCCTCTTGTACCTCCTAATTGGTTGAATAGGCACGCATGACTTACCCATTCATACAGAACATAGGGTAAGAACAAACAAATCATAATTACAAGGAGACTCATCAACCTAAGCTCCTAAATTGAATTTGCAGAACAAAAAACCCTCTAACCTAGACAATTTCAACTAGCCCTAGTGATAATTATAGACTTGATCAAAAATCTCACTATCCCAGAAAAATGAAACTCTCAAACCAACTAATGTATTATTGACATAGAGCTCATATCAACTTACCTAGGATAAACACTGCAATACATCTACAATTAATAGCCTACGACTCGTACATTTCCTCTCTGACTCACACTTTTCAATTCTTGAAGACTACAAATGGTAAGATAACTTAGCAGGAAATCCACATTAAGTAGACAATTAGGAGTGTGTAGCAATTAATGATTAAGGAGAATTTTGCACAAGCGAGCTAACAACTTAGTCAATCAACTTTGAATCTAGATTGTCGATATTTTTGGATTTAAAAAACCATCAATTGTGACCTTCAACCATCATTTCTAGCTTTTAAAACTTGTGCCTCAAAAATAGAAATACCACCTTAGAAAGTCACCACATTAACCCTTAATTTCATTAGTCATTTCTAACCTGACAATCATCATGCATTGCCACCTTGGCTCATGCCTTTCATTTACATCGGTGAAGTACAAAGAGCCAGCATTGAAGGGAATATTCACTAAAACATCCCATCACCCATCGCAAATTTTCCCTACCTTTTCAAAGTTCAATCAGTGATAAGGGAATTGGAACAATGAAATATTTACCATTGGATCAAATTCCTCCTTTAATAATCTTCACCTTGCATCATGTGCATTGCTAATGCATGTTTCAAATTCTAGACTGCATCAGTGTAAGGAAAACTAAGATGCGGAAACAACTCTCCTAACATCAAAACCTCAGGGAAGAATGCAAAGATACCTTATAAATTTTGCAATTATAGTCCAATTAAGATGCACTTGAAAGAGATAACAGAAACAGAGAATTAAACATACACATATGAACACCAGATTTACGTGGGAAAACCCTTATGGGAGAAAAACCCACCACACCAAGAAAAACCCCTTTGTATTATAGTAATGAAATTACATACAGAGTACGGGCTTGACTCTCTGATGTCAAATTACAATAGCATTCACAATTATCAACCTTGCTACAAAACACTCCAGTTACAATGCACTCTAAATTGAATTCACACTGATACATAAAAATCAATTCATCCAACTGTTCATTCAACCATTGAACCATACAACATCTACAATTCCAGAGTATATCCATGCCGCCCATGGTCTATCGAATTTCCTCTTAGTAACGGTCACAATAGTCTAACTACTAGCGGTTCCCATTCTGCTTCTCTGATTGGTCAAAGACACACCATGTAGGATGGTCTCCCAATTGGGAAAAGTCGTTCACAATGTATTTGCATGTCGGTGAGACACTAACTGTGTCTCCCCGATGCCACAAGACATGACTGTCGATATTGCCAAGAGTCATCACTATCGGCAAGAGGTTACACCGAGTTCAAAAAGTTGTCGTTGAGACTTCGCCTTGTCGCCAAGACCTCATACCGATGATCATCACTTGTATCGCTATTCGGCAAGACCATCATTTTTTATGAGACATCATACCAAAGTTCCAAAGTCACAGAGACATTTTCATTTCCATTGGCAAGACTATCGTCATTCACTAAGAGGTTACACCGATGTCTTCAAGTTATTCTGAAATTTCCAACAGTTGGCAAGACTTACCGCTATTGCCAAGAGGTTACACTAATATTCATACCCATCAGCGAGAGAACCAACCGTCGGAAAGACTTTTACCGAGGCTTCCATGTTACCCCAATGAGCATCGGTGAGACAAACATATGTCACCAAGATTTCATAGCGAAGCCTTTGTGTTACCTCGAAGACTCCAAGTGAATACTTATCAGTGAGACTTTCCTTGTCGGTATAAGACATACCGAACATCCAAGTCTCTCCTTGAAAACTTCTTTTGCCACAAGTCTCCCCAATCACCTTTAGACATCAACCTATCGGTATGAGATCAGCTCGGTCAGGAAGAGTTGGATACTTTCACACCGATCAACATGTCACAACGATAGGTCCATTCGGCAAGACTAAAACAAGGTCATAATGACCAGAACATTTCAACAAGATTCCAAAGCTACTAGTCGGCCAGACAATATGGATGTCACACCGACTTTTCCCTTTCAGAGGTTTCAGCCTATGGGATTGAGGCACTTTATTCCAACAATCTCCCACTTGATGAAGATCACACAGGCACCTCCAGAGCACAACAAAACTACTAAAAATCATGGGCACTAAGGCCCATCGAACTGGCACACCACCTGAACTTGTTTGTGCTCACTGGCTTCTTCAATGCATCTGCAACATTCTCCAGAGTATCAACTTTTTCCAAAATGATATTTCCATCCTCCACCATATCTCGTACAAAATGATACTGTACATCTATATGTTTTGTCCTAGCATGGAAAGTAGGATTCTTTGCCAGACAAATTGCACTCTGACTGTCACAGAAAATAGTTATTTGCCCTACATCAAAACCAATGTTAAAACACAAATGTTTTAACCAAAATGCTTGTTTACAAGCATGTGTAGCTGCCATGTATTCAACCTCTGTAGTGGACAAAGCAACTACAGCCTATCACTTACTCATCCAACTCACTACACCACCATTCATCATGAAAATGTATCCACTAGTGGACCTCCTGCTGTCAATGTCCTCTGCCCAATCAAAATCTACATAACCTCAAATGTTGAGAGTCCTCTATGATTCAACCAAGCTCCCATGATAACATAAACCAACTAAGTACTCCCATGCTTGGGAAATATCTGGCCTTGTACAGACCATTGCATACATAAGACTACCAACCGCACTAGCATAAGGTACACTGGTCATGTCCTCCATCTCAGTAGGATATTTTGTGTAGTCTTCAATAGATAGCTTCGTTCCTTGCAAGATTGGAACAACTAGCTGCTTACAATAATTCATGCAAAATCTCTCTAGAACAGTCTTGATATACTTACTCTGACTAAGCCAAAATTTTCTACTATTTCTGTCCCTAGTTATTTCCATCCCCAGAATATACCTTGCTGCACCAAGATCTTTCATTTCAAACTTAGCAGACAACTGAGACTTAAGATTAGAAATCATCAACTTACTATTGCCTATAAACAACATATCATCAACATAGAGAGCAATAACAAGCACTTGATCACTTTCAGCTTTATAATATACACAATGATCAGATTTTGATCTTACAAATCCAAAAGACAATACAAAAGTATCAAACTTCTGGTACCACATTCTAGGAGACTGCTTTGACCCATACAAAGACTTTTTCAACTTGCAAACAAATTTTTCTTTACCTTTCTCCACAAAGTGCTCAGGCTAGGACATATAGATTTCTTCTTCAAGATCACCATGAAGAAATGTTGTCTTCACATCCATCTATTCAATCTCTAAGTCATACGCTACTACAAGTGACAAAAGAAATCTAATGGACGTCAGCTTAGCTACAGGAGAAAAAATTTCCCCATGATCAATTCCCTCTACCTAGGAATAACCCTTCACAACCAACCTTGCCTTGTATTTTTCCACACTGCCATCCAGACCTATTTTCTTTTTAAATACCCATTTGTAGCCAACAAATCTTCCTTTAGGCAAGTGCACCAAACTCCAAGTATCATTCTTTTCTAATGATGCCATTTCTTCATTCATGGCTTCCAACCAAGAGATTGAATCAGACATTCTAAATGCCTCTTCATAGTCCTAGGCTCATCAATGCTAGAAATTAAAGCATAGGCACAAGTAGAATCTATCAAAGAAAACCCATACCTATTAGGTTTCTTTCTTTCATGAGTTGACCTCCTCACTTGCTGAGGCTGAGGTTGTTCTTCTTCTTGAGAACTCTCAGAACTGCTTGAGCTCTACTCAGTTTTAGGTACATTTTGAATTTTGAATTCCTCTTTCTCTGGTGTCAGAGGAATTACAACTACATCCTTATTGTTTTTTGACTTTGCCTCTGACTGCAGATCCAAGGTAGAAGGCTTAAGCTCATGAAAGATTACACTTCTACTATGTAGAACCTTCTCTGTATCAGGATTCCAAAGCTTGTATCCTTTTATACCAGCACTATAGCCAATAAAAATACATTTGACAACTTTGTTCTCCAATTTAGATCTTTTCTCATATGACACATGTGCATATGCCTCACAGCCAAAAACTCAAATATGTCTTAAAGAGGGATTCTTACCAGACCATGCTTCCAAAGGTGTTTTCTCAACAAGAGCAGAATTCAAAGAACGGTTTTTCAAGTAACATGTTGTAGCAACTGCCTCAACCCAGAACTTCTCCTCCAAGCCAACACTGCTCAGCATACTTCGTGCTCTCTCCATCACTGTCCTATTGAACCTTTCTGCAACTCCATTTTGTTGTGGAGTGTAAGGTGTATTTTTATGTCTTTTAATCCCATGATCTTTACAGTACCTCTTGAATTCATCAGAAAAAAATTCACCGACATTATCAGTCCTTGAACATTTTTATTTTTTTCCAGTCTAATTTTCTACAAGGTTCTTAAATTCCTTAAACCGACTAAACACTTCTGATTTACTTTTCAAAAAATAGACAAATGCTCTTCTTGAATAATCATCAATAAACGATACATGTCACCTTGACTTAGACAAAGAAGGAACATTCACTAGACCAAAAACATCAGAATGTATATAATCAAGCAAACCAAAAGATTTGTGAGGACTAGAGTAAAATGAAACACGGTGTTGTTTTCCATATATACAATGTTCACAGAATTCAAATTCGAGGTTACAATCTTCAAGCCCTTCAACCAGGTTTTTATTCTTCAAGGTTTTTAAACCTTTCTCACCAATGTGGCCTAGCCTATGATGCCAGAGCATAGTATTTTATGCTGGAAGTTTAACTTCCATAGAGTTTACACCATCAGGAACTTTTCCCTCTTTTCCTCCATGAGTAGCTTTATGTGACTTTACAGAGACACTATTACATTGAACAACATGTGCATCGAGCTTATACAAGGTACCAATACGAGCACCCCTTGCTAGCACCATAGAGCCTCTAGTCATCTTGTAGCCATTTCCAGAGAACGTGACTTGCACTCCAATATCATTCAACATACTAACAGAAAGTAAATTTTGAGCCAGACTGGGTATATGCATTACATCATTAATTACCTTCACTCTTCCATCAAGGAATTGAATTTTGACTCTTCCACAGCCAACAATTTCCAATGATGAATCACTTTCCAAATACACCTTTCCACCATCGTATTTTTCATACTTTGTGAACTAGTCTCTGTGAGATGTCATGTGGAAAGATGCTCTAGAATCAATCAGCCAGACATCATTTGATGCCTGTGTAGCCAAGGCTGCAATTAAGGCATCTGCATCACTCTGAGAAGAATCATTGTCAGAAGAATTCTTCTTCTTCTTCTTTTTGTCCTCTTTACAATCCTTTCGGACATGACCAGGTTGCCCACAGTTCCAACACTTCACCTTGGACTTCTTGCCAGGAGACTTTGATCTCCCCTCTGATTTTGATTTAGACTTCTTGTCCTTCTTCTTGCCTTTATCTTTTGATCTACCTCTAACAATAAGATCCTCCTTCGCCATCTCAGAAGATTTCCTTCTCATCTCTTTTGATAACAAAGAAGCAACACCATCTTCCATCTTAAAAGTGGATGCCGTACTCCCAATAGCCATCACCAGGTGATCCCAAGAATCTGGCAAAGAACACAATAAAAGCATATAGTGATCCTCTTCATCAATCTTCACACCAACAGATGTTAACTGTGCAATCAACATGTTGAAAGCATTCAAATGATCAGCAATAGACCCTCCTTCCTACATTCTCAAAGAGTGCAACTTCTTCCTCAAGAACAATTTATTCACCAAGGACGCCCTAATAAATAGCTGCCAGTCTTTTCCACAAGGAAGATGCAATCTTTTCTTCATGAACATTCAGGAGAACAGAGTCTGATAAACAGAGCCTTATTAGCCCCTTAGATTTTCTATCTGTAAGGTCCCAATCCTCTTGCTTCATGCCTATAGGCTTCGTTCCAGACACAGCAATCCATAGATCATGATCAACCAACAGATCTTCCATTTTAAGTTTCCACAACTCAAAATTGCTTCCATTGAATTTCTCAATTTCAATCTTTCCTGACGTGCTTGCCATCTTAACCTGTAATTTGAATTACCAAACTTCTACAAGACTCCCATTGAACATAATTGACACAAAAACCCCAATGTACCCACAAGGATAACACAACTGGCCAGGCTCTAATACCACTTGTAAGGAAAGATAAGGTGCAGAAACAACTCTCCTAACATCAAAACCTCAAGGAAGAATGCAGAGATACCTTTTAAATTTTACAATTACAGTCCAATTAAGATGCACTTGAAAGAGATAACAAAAACAAAGAATTAAACATACACATATGAACACTAGATTTATGTGGGAAAACCCTTACGGGAGACAAACCCACCACACCAAGAAAAACCCCTTTGTATTACAGTAATGAAATTACATACAGAGTATAGGCTTGACTCTCTAATGTCAAATTACAATAGCATTCACAATGATCAACCTTGCTACAGAACACTCCAGTTATAATGCACTCTAAATTGAATTCACACTGATACACATCGAACAATTCATTCAACTATTCATTCAACCATTGAACTAGACAACATCAACAATTCTTGAGTATATCCATGACACCCATGGTCTATCGAACTTCCTCGCATTAATGGCCGCAACAGTCCAACTACTAGCGGTTCCCATTCTACTTCTCTAATTGGTTGAGGACACACCACATAGGATGGTCGCCCAATGAGTCAAAGGTGTTAACAATGTATTCACATGTCGGTGAGACACTAACCGTGTCTCCCCGATGCCACAAGACATGATTGTCGATATCGCCAAGAGTCATCACTATCGGCAAGAGGTTACACCGAGTTCAGAAAGTTGTTGTTGAGACTTCGCCTTGTCACCAAGACCTCATACAGATGATCATCACTTGTATCGCTATTTGGAAAGACCATCATTTTCGATGAGACATCATACCAAAGTTCCAAAGTCACATAGATGTTTGCATTTCCATCGGCAAGACTATCATCATTCACCAAGAGGTTACATTGATGTCTTCAAGTTATTCATAAATGTCCAACAGTCGGCAAGACTTACCGCTATCGCTAGGAGGTTACACCGATATTCATACCCATCGGCGAGAGAACCAACCGTCGGTAAGAATTCTTACCGAGGCTTCCATGTTACCCCGATGAGCATCAGTGAGACAAACATATGTCGCCAAGAGTTCATAGCGTAGCCTCCATGTTACCCCAAAGACTCCAAGTGAATACTTATTAGTGAGACTTTCCTTGTCAGTATAAGACATACCAAACGCCCAAGTCTCTCCCTGAAAACTTCTTTCACCACAAGTCTCCCCAATCACCTTTAGACATCAACCTTTGGGTATGAGATCAGCTCGGTCGGGAAGAGTTGGAGACTTTCACACCGATCAACATGTCACAGTGATAGGTCCATTCGGCAAGACTAAAACAAGTTCACGGTGACCAGAACATTTCAACAAGGTTCCAAAGCTGCTAGTCAGCCAGACAATATGGATTTCACACCAAATTTTCCCTTTTAGAGGTTTCAACCTATGGGATTGAGGCACATTATTCCAACAATCAGCAACAAATGAAAAGTAGCAATGGAACTAGATCAGGCCATGCACATCTTCACTCAAAATCAAAGGCACAAAAAATATTGCTCATTCACCCCCTTCAAAATAACAACAAATCATTAGGATTAGGGAACTCATTGCTCATCACCAATTTGCATAAGAAAAGTGCACAACTATCCGCAATGAGCAATGGAAAGAAATACAAAGAGCCTTGTGGCCATTGCTCATTGCTACTTCAACACTCAAAACTCAAGAGAAATTAGAGATAACTAAAGCCTCCAACGATACAAAGAGAAACTCAAGCATCACGCATTGATGACATGAAACTCAAGACTCACAACCTATTCGTGATACATGAAACAAAATAAATATTGTTCATCACACATCGTTGATGTAGATTTTCACTCATAAAGCTATCCACAATGAGCAATGAATGAAAGCGGTAGACGGGACTTAAGTGGGACAATTTGGCACATGCTCATAAGTTGTACTAAGGAAGGGGACTGCCTAGGGAAACATATAAACATGCCTCAAAGGACTTAAAACATGATACTTCAAAGGATGTAAAGGCCAAACAAGGTCAATCGATCAACCGTATATAAAATAATTATTTCTTGTCTAGGTACAAAGGGCCAGTAATTTCATGGGCTTTGATGGCTCAAGATGTTTTAACCTTACTGGGGACAAGAAATAGGGAGTCAACAATGGATCATAATATTGAGAAGGGCTAAAACTCAAGGGTTTTTAGGAGAGATCTTGACAAAAAATCCCAAGGCAATAATAGTGGGAAAAACCCTAAGTTCAGATACTTGAAACAGGCCAAATTTTATAGAGTTTAGAAATGGAACCAAATTTTTTTTTTAGGGGTTTCATCAATGGCTCCAGTTGGGGACATTTGTTCCTCCATAATAGAGTGAGATTTCAGAATCTCAGGTGAAGCAGACCAAGCACAAGGAACCAAAAATGAAGGACTTGCATGGACCATGCAGGAAAGCCAAACCAAAACAAGCAACATATGTACAATATTCACATGATTTACAAGACCATACCAAGAGATATAATCTCCCATTTTCTTTGAAGCCTCCTCTATTGTGCAAGTTTTTAGCTTGCATTATGTAACTCTACCAAGATTTAACCTTACTTGGTGGCTCCAAGCCACCAATCTTAGGGTTGGTACTTGCCCCTATCAAAAACCTTGTTTTCTATTGTCTGTACCATGCTAAGGCTGAAAATATTCTCATGAATTTCCCACCTACTAATCATGCTACGTCCATTGAAATCAACCACTATGGACATGTGTTTGAAAATATTATTATTATTATCATTTATGTCCAACTAAGAACAGTGATCAAGCATTAACTAGAACATAAGATCAGTGTAACATTCCACTCGATTCATTTTGTAACCATATTCCACCAGATTCCCATCCAACTAGATAGAGAAAGTAAAATATTCATAATCCATCTGATCACTATCATCATATAAGCTAATATCAAATTCATTTTTCCCATTAAATTGGAAATCCTCATACACACTCCTTTCAGGATTCCCATCCAGGGGCATGTATTTTGACCCTATAGAGTGATATTGCAATTCCATTACTAGTATTCTAAGGTCATTATTATCTAGCTTTTGTCCCATACCAGACACACATTCACTTTGTGTGATGAAAAAGAAATCTTCATATACAAGATTCTTTTCAAATTGGTGTTCACATTCATGAGAGTAGCATAAACTAGTTATGCAACCATATGCACTACTTCCTTGGAAAATTGATTCATCAGATCCCATAGCATTATTTCTCTCATTCAAATCAGGGTTATTCCCACAAAAAGCATTATCCACACCATCCTAGGAATCAAATAATACTTTTGTTTCAAGTTCATTAACATACTCTAATCCTTATTTCCAATCATTGCTAGACTTGAAACAAAATACTTCAAAGGATGGATCAAATAACTCAAGATTGATGTGATCAACAGTAAGGTATTCAAGTACATCATCAATTGATAGGTTTGATAACTCATAGGTGTAGGACTCCGTGCAACTTGAACATTTCTTATTAGCAGCTGAGCAAGTTTCCTCACTCCTCTTTTTACAAATTCTTTGTTAAAAACTATCATGTCCATCTCTACTACAAGACTGGTACATCACATTCCTGTTTCATACAAGCATTCAAAAACATGAACCATTTGGCTTGTATCACAAATCTTATCTTTTTTTACATTGAACTCAAGCTCGGGATATTGAATATAGGCATTCTTATCTTAAAATTTGTCATCAACCATACTGCTAGGACATTTTAGTTCTGATGCAATTGGATTGCATTCCCAATATCCTTCATATGAAATTTGTTCACTCACTAGTGAGGGAAAAACCTCATGGGTATTGATATTCTTACATTCTCCAAGAAAGAAGAATTCCTTCAGGTCATTTTCACAAAAATATTCATATTCCTCATGAGAATAATCATAATTCTCATTTTCATTATCTTGATTATCAACCTTCAAAGGTACATCAGTAGTACTTGCAACTATAACAATGTCATCATCTACACTATTAGACAAATATTTATCTTTTGAAACATCCTTATCCATTGTTGGGGAAAACCCTTGATTTTTGACAATAGAATGAGCACCACTATCATTTTGAGACCTTTTTTTTTTGTATAGTCACACTTAGCCTCCTCAACAATTATGATCCAACTGATTATCTGATCAAAATCCTAAGGTTTCAGTTCCTTGGGAAAGGTACTAAGACCTAGCTCATAAATGTCACATAATAGGTCAATACATACTTAATCTTTAGGTCTCAACCTTCTAGGAATTTATAACAAGGCATCCAAGAACCTTGCTAATAATTCATATGGTAACTCCCCTTCATGTCACTCCATGCTAGACAATCTTTGAATAAAATATATTTGATCATTATTATTTAAACTTTTTTGAGGTTCATCTTGAATCTTTCCATGATTAATATGTTGTGAAGCTAAACAAGATAAGGCATCAAAAGCAGCATCACCTTGATCATCCCTTTCATTCTTATTCATTCCATTTTTATAATGTGTACTAGGACGACAAACACTTGCATCCACATATCCCATCATCATTGAATATTTCATAATATTTTCAATATCCATAGCAATGTGATATGATTGACACAATGTTGTGGGTTCCTTATCCCTTATCAAATAACTCATCTCATTATCAAATGCACCTAGATACACAACTAAACATTTTGCATCACTAGGTCTCATGTGTTCAGGAATATCTCTTACTACTTTTGCAAATCTGAGATTGAAGGCAGGAACCAACTCCTCTTCATCCCTTAGGATTTCCATAAATATTTTTCTTATCACATTTGTACTAACCCTTTTCACCAAATTTTTCCACAAAAGCTATTATAAATTCATCCCATGAAGCTATAGAACATACTGGTAAATATGAGAACCGGTCTCTATCATCTTCTTTTAAAGACTGAGCAAAAATCTTCATGACAACATCCTCATGATCTACCTCAAAATCTCCCATTAAATCCATGAATGCATTTAAATGTTTAGAAGCTAACTCATAACTTTTCCCTATAAATTTAGGAAATTTTGTCCTAATATTATTAGGAATCTTGTTAGGGAAACCTTGAATACCACTAAAGCTCAAATGCTTATATCTCTCAATAGAGAATTTCCTTTGATGGAATGATAAACATTGCATGCCCTGCATGTTTTTACTTGATGTTCCACACAGAGATGCATGGGAATGAGAAATTTCTCTTGTATCCCTATTCAATCCTTACATATCAGTGACTTCATAGTTGATTGTCTACTACCTCATTCCTTAATATAATCATGACCTTAAAATATTATAATGCATTACCAAAATACATTTATGCTTTAAAGCACTTTAAGAGGCGCATTTCAGAACTAATCATACTTCTTCAACCCTATACAGATATTACAAATTTCACCTTAGAATTATGTAAAATGACTACCACCCTTCCCTTCACTAGTGCTCAATTCACTTAATACGGAACTAAATTTTCTCTAGGTCATGCAACACAACATTCATACAAATCTACAGTTTATGAAAACCAAAATAGGGGAAATACTTGGATATGATTCCAATCACCTTAAATGATGCTTCAGACTGGAAAACTTCGTAGCTCTAAAGCTTTCTTCACATCTTCATTAGGTTCTTTGCATAGATTCGCCACCTCCTTTATAGAGGAACAAACTTCAACAATATGAAGTTTCTTTCACAAGTTAATTTTACTTTAAACTTCCTTGATCAACAAAGTCACACATGAGTCCTTTATATTTTTAGAGTTCTTCAATACTTTCCCTCTAGGTATTTCGTCATGTGAGCTCAAGTCTATCTTGTCCTTTCTTAGCAAACCTTCATACCATCATAATGAATTTCTTCACATAATGAGAACTAGTGCAGATATTTCAAAGTCGCCACCCACATTTAGTGAGAACTTCATGAAAATATATCAAAATGTAAAACAATTTGCAACCCAAATAAAAGTGTATTCCCATAAATTTTTCAATTTCTAGTTACAAATAATATTTCAAGATTTCAATGACTCTTTTAAGGCAAGATGATCTTCTATCAGAATTTCCTCAAGTATGTCCCTAGTAGAGTTGTCATTTTTGTTGGTTATTTTTCCAGAACCAAACTCAATCTTACCACTTACCTATGAATATACCAAAATTCAATGATTAGCAAGGGTAAGGATTGGACAACACACAAGTAAGGATTTTGAGGCCTTTCTACTCTTTGGGCTCTTTGAAAATTGGGAGGGTAATCCCACAATGTTCCTATGATATTCATCAAGAAAAATTTTGCACACAGATAAGAACTCCTATAAAGTGCGAATAGGTAACATTCATCAAATATTTGGATAACCTTTAAAAAAATGACTGTCTATTGCAAGGAATATCATGTTATTTTAGATTGGTATATTTTAATTGAAGGTTTTTTAGATGATTTTCATTCTCATTTTAAGCCCATGGTCAAGTGCATGACTAACTCATTTATCTTTAGGATAACCAAATGAAAAGACTAGTGCCTCATCTTGGGGTAACAGAGTCATATTCATAATAACTAGTAATACCTTAGCAATTTGAATCAATAATTAATGGACTATTGATATACTGCATTAGAGTATTCAACTCACTATGCCTAAAACACAACTACTTATCAATCCTATCCTCTTTCCTTACAAATCTACAACCCTATTTTAGCATTTAATAAATTACTTAATTTGAAGCAAAAATAAAATCACCCATTTAATTAAAACAATTGAAGATAAATGAAAAGATCATTAACCATTTCATTTATAATCTCGAAGAAAATTACATAGGAGAGAATGTGCCTTTGACCTAGCATTTTCATTTATAAACTGTTGCTACGATAAATCTATTTAAGATCATTACAAAACAACTCATACCCTAGACTCCTTACTAACCTATTCATTTGTGCATGCATTTACAAGATTTGCTCCTCCATGAGCTTATTTTTCCCACTTAGACCATTTTGAGACCCAAAAATTGAACTCCCTCATAACCGGCCAGATATTCCATTTATAGAAGAATGGGAGCAACAAGCTTCATGTTGAATTACCATTTCAATTACATTTCATTTGACACACATTTCATTTTAGGTTTAGAAACCACCCATACAGTTACACTTAATCATTTCAGAATGGGGGAAAGCAAAAGACAAAACTCCACCATTTGGTTGAAGCAGACCAGCCAGCCTTCCAAAAGGCATCATTCATCGATGCAACAGTGCCAAAATCCCACATCCACATAAACCAAATTCTTCATCATCACCCCAAGAAAAAACTTGTATACTAACTGAAAAAGGCATATTCGCCATCGACAACATGAATTTCAACAAATCCCCCTCACACCATCCCAAAAGATTTCTATGTTAGCACCAAAGAATAAAATGAAAGACATGTTGAAGAGGATGAGTTTTTTGCAGTGGCAATGGTGTCATCAAAAACAAAAATAGGGTCAGGATGCTACTATGATTCATCAACATCACAGTATGCCCGCCTACTCCATGTTCACACTAAAACTGGAGGAGCAACTACTCATCCCTCATTAGAATCCTTGTATGGTACCAAAGAAAGAAGATAATTCCCATACTCTAGGTTAGTATCTCCTCCATCACTCGAAGGGTTGTCTGAAACCTTAAAAGGAGAGTTGTGCTTTCCTAGATAAGCTTTATGGTAGTTATTCATCTTCTTTTCTTTCTTCACAGGATCAACTGATTCCTTCCCTTTAAACTTGACCAATTATTCTAAAGAAACCCCACTCCTCAATTATAGGTGCTCTTAACATCACCTTTCTTATGTTTACCAGTGGCCCTCTTCTTGCCCTTCAATGTTGTAGAGGCTCTAGGTATTTCTCGTTTAGCTTCAGATATGCCCTCTTGAAATTCAAACAAACTAAACCCCTTGGACCTCCTAATTGGTCAAATAGACACACTTGACTTACCCATTCTTATAGAATGCAAGGTAAGAAAAATAAAATCCTAATTACAAGGAGACTCATCGGCCTAAGCTCCTAAATTGAATTTTTAGAATAGAAAACCCTCTAACCCAGACAATTTCAACTGGCCTTAGTGACAATTACAGAAAATCAAAACTCTCACTATCTCAAAAATATGAAACTCTCAAACCAACTAATGTATTACTGAAACAGAACTCATATCAACTTACCCAAGATAAACACTGCAATACCTTTGCCATTAAGAGCCTAAGACTTGCACACTTCCTCTCTAGCTCACACTTCTCAATTCTTGAAGACTGTAAATGGTGAGATAAATCGGCATACAATTTATAATAAGTAGACAATTAGGATCATTTATCCATTAATTATTAAGGAGAACTTAGAGCAAGCGAGCTAACAACTTAGCTTATTAGCTTTGAATCTAGACTGTCGATATTTTTTGATTTAAAACACCATCAATGGCGATATTAAAGCATTGTTTCTAGATTTTACAACTTGTGCCTCAAAAATGGCGATACCACCTTAAAAAGTCACCACATTAACCTTTAATTTCATTAGTCATCTATAATCTAACAATCATCATGCATCGCCATCCTAGCCTTGCCTTTCATTTACATTGACGAAGTACAAAGAGCCAAAATTGAAGGGAATATTCCCTAAAACATCCCATCACCCACCATGGATTTTCCCTACCTTGTCAAAGTTCAATCAACAATGAGAGAATTGGCATGATGAAATCTCAACCATTAGATCACTGTCCTCCTTTAACAATCTTCACCTTACATCGCGCATCACTAATGCATGTTTCAAATTCTAGATCACATCAGCAATGTATGAAAAGTAGTGATGGAACCAGATTAGGCCACATACATCTTCACTAAAAATCAATGGCACAAAACATATTGCTTATTCACCCCCTTCAAAACACTAGCAACTCATTAAGATTAGTGACCTCATCGCTCATCACCAATTTGCACAAGACAAGCACACAACTATCTGTGATGAGTGATGGAAACAAACACAAAGAGCCCTGATGTCATCACTTATTACTACTTCAACACTCAAAACTCAAGAGAAATTAGTGATAGCTGAAACCTCTAGCGATACAAAGAGAAACTCAAGCATCATGCATTGTTGATATGAAACTCAAGACTCACGACCTATCTGTGATACATGAAACAAAATAAATATTATTCATCGCACATTGTTGATGTAGATTGGCACTCATAAATCTATCCACGATGAGTGATGAATGAAATCGGTAGACGGGACTTAAGTGGGACAAATTGGGATGTGCTCATAAGTTGTACTAAGGAAGGTGACTGCCTAGGAAAATGGATAAAAAGGCCTCAAAGGACTTAAAACATGATACTTCAAAGGATGTAAAGGCCAAGTAAGGTCAATTAATCAACCATATATAAAATAAATACTTCTCACCTAGGTACAAGGGGCTATTAATTTCATAGGATTTAATGGCTCAAAATGTTTTAACCTAACCAGGGATAGGCAATAGGGAGTCAATGATGGATCATAACATTGAAAAGGGCTAAGACCTAAGGGTTTTTAGGAGAGATCTTGATAACAAAATCCCAAGCCAATAATAATGGGAAAAACCCCAAGTTTAGACACTTGAAACTGGCCGAATTTTACAGATTTTAGAAATGGAACCAAAAAAAAAAATTAGGGGTTCCATCACCTTAGTAAAACCCCTTGTATGTAATTAAACCAAATGATGAAATGAATGAAATTAAGCATGAACATGAAATAATGTATATGATTTCACCTTGGATTATGTCTTGTGAATCAAGTCTGCAAAAAATCATGGAGTGGCCATGAAGAATGTAGTTCTTAGATGTAGGATGATGCTTGTAAATGGATCCTCAATGCAACATTAACTTCTTAGCTCAACACACATGAATGCATTAAACCCTTGAAATGATGAAATGACTTTCAATTGATGCAATAAACACTTGAAATCTTCCTTGAAATTATTTATGAATGCTCTTGAAGTGCTCTTTAATTCTCTTCTTTTGATCTCAATAAGTCACAAAAAATTGCTAGGTAAAATAATGTGAATTAGCCCCTTATTTATACTAAATTAGGAGATTAACCCTAAAATTCAAAGAATTAAGGCTGAGACTAGATCTAGAAAGAAAGATAATTAAATTCCCACTAGAATGAAACTCAAAAATAAGGGTATGATTAAGAGAGGACCCATTCACCACCAAAGGAAAATGGGTCCTGGCTAAGTTTCCAAGACCCAGCTTTGGGAAGCTAAAAGAAGGCCAAAAACTCATTCCAAATCAACTGAGAAAGGGGGGTCCTATTAAGGGCGGACCCATTCACCATCAAAGGTGAATGGGTCTTGGCTCAACTTACTAGGACCAAATTTTTCCCAATGAATTTGTAGACATATAAATTTGACCACTTCCATATGGTCAAAATCGTCTACTCTATTCATCTATTTCGTCAATATTAATTAAACAATTTATTAAATTAATATTTCATCTTTCTACCTAAATTATTTAATTTTACAATTAAATACTTTACCTTACACCTTTTCTTCTCTAAATTAAATAAAATGTCAATTTATTTAATTTATTCATTTGATCTTTTTAAACCAATTTTTAAATTCTTCCTTTTTCTCTCTCCTTGTCACATCCTCAAACTTTTCCCACTTGCTTCTAATCCCTTATTAATTTCCTTAACCATATATTCGCATAACCTTAATCTAATAAGCTTACCACATTTAGCATACCTTTTTGGTCAACCTTTACATGTTCCATATTTAGCATTGACCCTCTTTCCCATGTGAATTTTTAATTCACATTTATTCACCCAAGACTCCTCTCTTCCCCATGTGAATTTTTAATTCACATTTATCTTTCCAAGGCTCCTTATTCCCATGCAAGTTTTAGAACCTTTGACTTGTCACATTGCTCACATGTGTCTAAGTCTTCTAGAACCTTTGACTTGTCACATCACCCACATGTGTCAAAATCCCACCTTTTTGGGAACCTTGTCTTATCCACTAGATTCTTCCAATCATGTGAATTTTTAATTCACATTTATTTCTCCAACTACTTTCCTCTTCCCCATGGATATTTTTGAGGAATTCTAAAATTCCTCAAGTGTCATTTTCATTCTCACTTGGGGACAAGAAGTTCCTTTTTGAGGAAATCTTCTCATCTCCCAATGTACTTTCAAGGTACATGTCCTTCCACATCATTTTTCCTTATTCCACCTCACTTACACCTCATCACATCCTTGGCCACTTCACCCTCCACGTGTCAAGATGTGAGGGCTTGTGAGTCCTCAACTCACCATAGCCCTTCATCTTCAACACGGTGGCACAATCTTGACCGTTGAATTCTCTAGAGAATTCAAATTCTTCTATAAATACCCCCTCTTCTAATGCATTCGAATAACTTAGTCATTTTGCACCCTTATGCTCTTGAATTTGTAAGCCATTTCCAAGCCCTTCTCTTGCATTGTAGCGCTTGTATTAGCTCACATTACCATCCTTATTGCATCCACATTGTTTATTTTGCAGTCATCTTCATTACAAAGCCATCCAAGGGGCACATATCTTCAACAACATCAAGGGCCAACCAAGGAATTAGTACAAAAGGTATTATCATTGTCTTCTTTTTATCTTTCTTTTGTGTTTTCTTCCTTAGACTAATCATTTGAGGTGATCTTGTGTTTTTGTTTTTCCATTCTAGTTTAGTTAGTTTGCACACTTAGATTAGGATAAAAATACTAGGTTCACAGAAATAATTTGATATTATGATTTATGATTGTTGAGAAAGATCTTTAGGAGGTGTCAAAATTAAGGCCTAAAAGGGTGTTAACTCCACTTAACCACAATGAATTAAGACCACCTAGATAAATGTTAAAGTTCCTTAAAACACTTTACAACATTTAAACAAGCTATACATTATGCATATTTTTATTTAGAAAGGGGCCCATAAGGCTTAATTAAGCAAATACATCCTAGAAAAGTGTAAAAGTGTGTTACAACAATTTACAACATGTTTGAAAGGATCAATTAAGGCATGTTTTAGTTAAATAAAGGTCCTAGAATAGTGTGAATGTGTACAACACATTACAACACCACTCCAAGACATCATTATTCTAGATTTAATGTCAATTATCCAAACAAGCAAGGAAAAGGCTACTTTTTTCCTTTACTAAATTTTTCCCCCACTTTAATGAGAGGATAACCCCACATCAAACTCACACTAAAGTAGACATCCAAGACACTTAAGTATGTATAAATCACAAAGATACATGATCATACCTTGTGAAAGGCAAAAAAAAAAAAAAACAAAGGATCAAGCACAACCAATTCAATGCGATGTGAGGCGGTGGTTGTTTGTCCATAACATATGTTGTTCACTCTAGGGTAGTGGAACCATAATCTATCCACTAGGTGAGTTGTCCCAAAATATGTATGATCACTCTAGTGTAATGGAACCTTAGTCTGTCCACTAGGTGAGTTGTCCCAACAAAGTGGTTTAGTGAGAAATTCATGGTAGTGTGTCGGCTTCCCATCGTATAATGAGAAAGTCATGCTAGTGTATTGGCTTCCCATCATACCAACCATACCAAAGTTATCATCTTGATAACTTTAATAAGACACCACAATGTAAATGCTTTTGTAAATTCTTTTGAATGTCATGTAAAAATTTTGTTTAAAGGGGATTTTTCTTTGTTTGTGTAATGGTCTTCCTCTTAGGGAGAATTGTGCCTAATGTCTCCAAAAGAAGACAAGTAAAAAGTGTCAGATCATCACCCATGGGATGCATCATTTTCATCATGCCATGACAATAGACTGTACACTCTTGGATGGCATCAAACCCAATGACACCACCAAGAAGAGGACACATCACAAGAAAAAACAAAATTCATGCCATGAATTTTTTTCTAAATGATGTCATCAATAGATGCCCCCACTTTAAAGTGGTTGCTACACCATTACTGTGAAAAATTTCTTTAAAGTAGCCAAATTTTTTTATCCTAAGACATGAGAGCTTTCCTCAAAAAACCCTATGCCAATTCATATGTTTCCAAAGCAAACTGCATCATAAAGTATGAAGGAAGGGTTTCCCCCACAAACACATAAGGGATCTATGGATTTGGGGTCAGTATGTCTATGCTACAATTTTTTCATAGAGCATGGAATTTTCATCATTCCCAAAATACTTACAGAACTGGAAGAATGACACAAAGAAAGCAAAAACAAAGATAAAACTTTTGGTTCAACATGGAAGACATAAATGTTCTGATGCCTTGTGTCATACCCAAAAGGAAAACACAAGACAAATGGAAAATGATTATGACATAGAGAAGAATGAAGGTACATATAGAATAATGTACAAAAGAGAGAGGAACATCAAATGAAACATCATGGGGGATCACATTACGCACATGCAATCACATAAAAAGAAATAAAAAAGAAAACAACTAGTACGGCACAAGCGAGTCAACCTAAAGTAGGTTACTCGCCTCCCAATCTTGGTTGGTATAAATGGAAGGTGGGAAACTAGCCAAAGGGACAAGAGAAAGTTCCAAACTAGGACATGCACCAAGTTCAAAACTCTTTTTAGGAGATTTGTCATTTAAGTTCATAGAAGAAGAAAACAATGTATTCAGCTCATCATGTATTTGTTCATCAATATTTGCAATATCAATGTCATCATCTAACTTAATCATAGCAGGAGGTTGAATAACAATTTCCATACAATGTTCTTATTTATGTTATGGAAAGGGTTGAGAGTCATCATGCATTGCTTTAGGTAGGTTTGGATTTTGATTTTCTATGTTAATGTTATTTTCTTGAGTTTGAAATCTATGAGCAATTTCGCGACGTCTACGTCTATGCTCCCTAGCACTTCGATTTCTTTTTAGTTTATTGTCAATTTTTTTGTGTGTAAGAGTAGGTTTATCAATAATAGGTTCCTTCTCTTCCTTTGGAGGACTAGAAGAAACAATAGGAGGTTGTTCAATTGCCTTCTCTTTGACTTTTTAAACTTGTTTGACTCTAGGAGGGACAACAGGATTGTTTGTACTATCTTGTTGTCTCTTGTGGGAAACTGCAAGAGGTTTTTCTATAGATTATTCTTGTATGGTCGGAAGTTTTTTAGGTTCAATAATTGTCTCATCAAGGATGGTTGATTCGGTCATAGGTTGAGGCATGCTTTGGAGGGATAGTTCAGCTATTTTCTTTGCCTTGAATTTTTGATATGATTTGAAAAAGAAATCTTCTTGAGGCTTGATAGGTTCCATAGGCTCAGGCCACAAGTAATCTAATGAAAAATTCCCTTTTGCTAAGGCCGGATGAAATCCATTATGATGTAGAGTGAAGATGTTATTTCCAAATGGAAACTTTAGACATTTATGCAAAACCGAAGGGACAACATTCATGGAGTGAAGCCATGGATAGCCTAGCTTCACACAAAATTGGTCTGATTGTGGAATGATGGAGAATGAGATTATTAATTTTTTTGGTCCCACCTTTAAAGAGAGATCTATCAAGACTATCGTAGAGCAAGAAAATCCATTGTGTCTCAATCCATTCTTTCAGATTGTCATATGTATCTTGATATAGCTCATGCACATATAATAATTATTTTGTGATCACATTCTCTCCATAGATAAGATCAATCAATATCCCATTAATGGGATTATTATTGATTTGGCTAGCTATGTAAAGAGGACCATCGGGTGCAGGTTTAGGTATGTCATTTTGTGAGAAAGCAATTTCAAGAGATTGTCTAGTCAATCCCTTACAAGGTCTAGCTTCAATAAATGCTATCATGTTCTTTGTGGGAGGTAATTGAATATGATCGTGATCCATCTTAATACTGTTATTATTTTTAGTAAGAGGATTGATTGTGGCATGTATGTTTCTATTGTATAGTTTGCTCAGGTACTCCTAAAGGAAGTAACTAAGGCTATAGATGATTTGTGTTTCATTTCAAGTTTAAAGCACTTTCCTTATATTTTGTATGATAGGAACCAAGCTAATGTCAATGCATTCACTAAGGATATGGGATTGTAAGTTTTCTAGTTTTTCATCTAGCTTGTCAATGACATCATGCACATTGATTATAGGAGGTGAAGCCATAGGTAATGAAGTATGAAAACTATGAGCCATGGAGGGTTGATTCTCAACACTATCAGAAAGAGAGTTAGAGCACCAAAGATCCATGACTAGTGAGAGATCGATGGATGACATGAGCCTCGAACTCCGTCTTACAATAGTATTACAAATAAGACACCAAGTTGTAAATCTCATGCAATTTTTGCAAACCTAGTGTGAAAAACCTAGAATGGAAATGCAATAACCTAGAATGAAATGCAATTTTTAGATTCTAAGCAATGCAATAATCTAAAAATGAAATGCTTTGATGCAATTTTGAAATTTTAACAATGCACTAAAATGAAGCAATTTAAGCTAAATGCAATGAAATTGATGAAACAACAAATCAAGAAATTGAAATAGCAAGCTAATGGCACCAAACAGAAGCTAAAAACTAAGATTTTAATGTCCTAAAAATGCAGATCTATAGATAACAGGGACTCATTCACCAATAAGGGAAAATGGGTCCTGGTTAGGTCTTTTTGGGATTTTTTTATGGAATTCAAACTCAATTTTAATGCCTTTTTCAGATGCGAGAAGCTTCAAGTCATACCTAATCAGGGACCTATTCACCAGTAAAGGCGAATTGGTCCTAGTTAGGTATTTTTAAACTATTTTTTAATGGTTGCAAGCTTTTATATATATATATATATATATCTTTCAGTTCTAGTTTGCAAACAGTGAAATGCAGCTTCAGATTTTCCAAAAAATTAATACAATAATGCAATAGAAAGATGAAATGCAAGACCTAGATTGAGATGCAATTTTGTTTTGATTTTAAAATGCAATTGAATGAGATCTAAATGAGATGAAAAATGATAGATTTGTTTATATAATTTTAGATTTAAGAAGTGCAAAAGAATGCAAATCTAAACCCTAAATATATGATATGCAAGATTTCAATGCAAAAGAAGAAATCCTAATTCAATGCAAATCTAAATGCAATATTTTAACTTAAGATGTAATGAAAGACTATAAAAATAAAAAAATTGCAATGATTTTTTTTTTTTTTTGGATAGGGAAAAGCAGGTTTTGATGGCACCTGAAACCCATTACAAGGCAAAGAAGCTGCAAGAAAAATAATCAGGAAACCCAACCGCAGCCCATCAGCAAGCAAGGGCCTAAATCCCACAACCAAGTACAATTAGGTTTTACTTGGGACCATAAACCCAAAGGTTTTGAAGGGACCTTAAACCATTAACTAGGTTTTCTAGGGACCATGAACCCAAAAGAGAGCCATCATCAAGTTCTGGCTGGGACCTCAAATCCAAAAATACAAATAATTGAATAGTAGCAACCTTCTTGCAACTCCATCCAATCTAAAAAACCATCCCACACTCCACCTCCATAAGACAAGGCCCCCCTCTATAGGGGAGGAAGATACAAGAGCTCACACTACCAAAGCAACCCAACTCCTTCACATAACAACTCCACCTCAGAAGGAACCAATTCCACCTCAAAAGGAGCACGTAAAGGAGAAGAGGACTTTCCACTAGACCAACAACAAACAAATCCACCTCAAAAGGAGTGGGCTCAACCTCAACAAGAGCAAACATATTCTAAAGGAAACCAAAAGAAACCACTCCAGCAGGACAAGCACTTGCAACAACCTTAGGATTCAGAAGAGATGAAGACAAGAAACCAAGCTTGAGGATCAAGTCAGCCCATAAGAAAGTGAGCACACACTCCAGAACCTTCGAAAAAACCTCCAAAGGCAACAACCAAAACCAGCAATGAAGAATTTCCCCCATAGATCTCAACATCATGATGCTCGAGAAGGGAAACCAAGAAAAATTCTTAAACAAAGCATCCTCTGAGACAGTAGTAGAGGAAACCCCACAAAAGGCCAAAACAAGCCCAAAAAAAGAGCAACCAAATGGAAACTCCAGGTCAAAGGGAAGTAGAACAAGTCCACCAAGGCAAGAAGACACCAAGCAAAGAAGTAATAGGGAGATGGTTGAACAAGAAAGCACACTTTCAGCCCTGACATGTCAGTCTAAGTCCAAAAAAAGCCACCGCCCTAAACAACATCCTGCAAGGGACCACAGCCACACCAGACAAGCCCACAGCCAAACCAATAAGCAAACCATCAAAGAAGTGATAAAAAATATAGAAATATTCCATATCCACCACCAGAAGGGCCACATAAATGCAAAGAGGGAAACCCTAAAGGAACTAGCTAGAAAGCAAGCCAACATAGAAATTCCCCAAGCTGTCCCATTACACCGAATAGGACTAGAAAAAAGAAAAACTTCCAATCAATCAACCACATGGAAAGAAAAACCCCGAAAACCACACACCACATAGCACCTCTAGGTAAAACCAGAGAAGCATAACACATTCCCAAAAAATTGCAATGTTGAATGAGTTGGGTTCACCAAATAATGTATAGGGTGAAAATAGGATCCACCTTAATGAATGAGCAAAAGAGATGGACTATTTATTTTTCAAGTCCCTAAACACCTCAAAATATGAAAAATAACATTCTAATAACAACCAAAAATGCAACCTAACTGTTATAGCAACTATGGGGGATGTTTTTAGAGCATAAAAAGTTGTGTACCTAGCAAAAAATTTGTTGTTTTCGAGCTATGGAGGACTCATTGCCTTCAAGGGAAAATGGGTTCTCTTAGGGTTTTGGAAAACTAATTTTAGGATCCTATACCTTGATTTCTACACTCTTGAAATATTGGTTATCAAGTTCTAGAAGGTTGTAGTTAATTCTATAGAGATCTTTTCATGATCTTACACTTTGAATGACAACTTTAGCAACTTTGCAACTTTAAAAATCTTGCTCAACTTGATCTTCAACCTCTAAATCTACAATCACACACTCAAGGGAAAGAAAAATTGCTATTTTTTTAGTGAATGGGGGTTTGCCTCAATCAAACCCCTTGTAGATGGGTGATCCCATAATGCTGGTTTACAATTTTTGGCCAAACTAGACACTAAAATAATTTTTTCTAACTAAATCTTCATTTTCATGCACCTATAGGAGCTAAACCGTGAGGAATTTGAAGATGATACAAACTAGTGATTTGTGACATTTTCTCTCTAGATTCTAAATATATTTTTTTCAAAATTTTTGGAATCAAATTGCACTTCTTTTTCCATTTCCTTTGAAAACTAGTTTTTTTCAGAAAACAACATTTTTAAGGAGTAACACTCACTGTATAATGAATAACCTTTTTTCCATGAAGGATAAAATTCTAATTCTTTCGAATTTAGATTTGTAACTTTGATATCTAGTGCTTCCAATTGGTTAGATAGTTTTATATTAAATATTTTTCCCTTAATCATGTTTTGAAGTCAAACCAATTACAATTCAGACATAGGCGGACCATATAATGCGTAACTTTTTTGTATGTATTGAAATTATTTTTTTTGTTGGATCAAGGGCTTCAATATTTGGTGCACTCATATTTTTTTATTTTTTTTTTATATAATATGCTATTTTTCCACATATGCAGAACAAAGAGCTTGATTTTTGGTGAAAAACCTATGTTTAATAAAACTAAAAAAATAAATACATAATAAAACCAAAACATATTAAAATTATAGTCGTTGGATAGCTCGTTCCGAGCACTACCTGATTCTAGTTGGGTTTGTGAAGTCTCCTCCATTTTCATCCACAATCAGAGCTTTGAAGGGAATTTTATTTTTATTTTTTGGGTGCTAGAGAGCAAAAAGGTGGGAAAAGGAGGCTTCGGTCAAATCAGGGGGGTTCAAGCGAACTAGGGTTCACTCGAACCCAAGTTATATCAAACCCTCTTTTGGTTCATTTGAACCTATTAGTTCGCTTGAACCCCAAAAACGAATTTTTTTGGCATGGGGTCATTTTTTTCAACTTTTCCTTCCTCACTCCAATTGTAAACCACTTGTGTGGGTTCACCCAAGTAATTAAACCAAATGATGAAATGAAGCATGAACATGAAATAATGTAAAAGATTTCACCTTGGATTATGTCTTGTGAATCAAGTCTGCAAAAAATCATGGAGTGGCCATGACAAATGTAGATCTTGGTTGTAGGATGATGCTTGTAAATGGATCCTCAATGCAACATTAACTTCTTAGCTCAACACACATGAATGCATTAAACCCTTGACATGATGATATGACTTTGAATTGCTGCAATAAACACTTGAAATCTGCCTTGAAATTCCTTATGAATGCTCTTGAAGTGCTCTAATGCTCTTGATTTTTATCTCATGAAGTCACACAAAATTGCTAGGTAAAACAATGTGAATTAACCCCTGATACTAAATTAGAGATTAACCCTGAAATTCAAAGAATTAAAGATGACACCATATCTGGAAAGAAAGATAATTAAATTCCTGCTAGAATGAAATTCAAAAATAGAGGTCTCATAAGGGATGACCCATTCACCACCAAAGGTGAATGGTCCTGGCTAAGTTTCCAAGACCAAGCTTTGAGGAACTGAAAGAAGGCCAAAAACCCATTCTAGATCAATTGAGAAAGGGGGGTCCTATTAAGGGAGGACCCATTCACCATCAAGGATGAATGGTTCCTCACTCAACTTACTAGGACCAAATTTTTCCCAATGAAATTTAATTTACGATTGTCAGGAAAAATCTTTGAGAGGTAAAAATTAAGGCCTAAAAGGGGGTTAATAACTCCACTTAACCACAATGAATTAGGACTGGTCACCTAGATAAATGTTAACGTTCCTTAAAACACTTTGCAACACTTAAACAAGGTATACATTATGCATATTTTTATTTAGAAAGGGGCCCATAAGCTTAATTGAGAAAATGCATCCTAGAAAGTGTGAAAGTGTGTTACAACACCTTACAGAGGATCAATTAAGGCATGTTTTAGTTAAGTAAAGGTCCTAAAATAGTGTGAATGTGTACAAAACATTACAACACCACTCCAAGACATCATTAATCCAACTTTAATGTCAATTATCCAAACAAGCAAGGAAAAGGCTACTTTTTCCGTTACTACAACAAGTTCTATCAATTTTTTAAAGAATTTGGTAATGCATTCGCGAAAAAAACATATCTCAATCTGGTATCACTTTCTGAGAGAGAAGGTTGTAGAGAATGAAGTTAGGCTTGAATATGTGCCTACAAAGGATCAAGTTGTGGATATATTCACTAAGGCTCTTCCTAAGGATGTATTTGAGTATCTCCAAGAGAAGTTGGGGGTTATTTCCCCTCCTTTGAAATAGATGCATAAGGAGATGCATCAATCTAGTGGATTCCAAGATTCATTCTTTGGTCTGGACTGATGTTTGTGGCTACCTTTTAGGGAGAGTAGGTAGTAACATTTTTCATTGTTGTAGTCAAGGGGAATATGTGTTGTCATTATGTAGTGGTTGTTGATTGGTGCAGTATGATGTGTGCTCCTAAGGGGGAGTATATTGAGCAGTAAAGAAATAGATGTTATGGAGCATTTTTTAGAAGGTTGATTGATATAAAAGGAGAAACATAAGTGATGAAAATCTTTTGTCCTCTACCATTGATGTAAAAGGGGGAGACAGAATCATGTAAAAAATGTTCAATTGTCAATGAGAAAGGGGGGGAGAATAGTATAGATGTACAATTAAGAGCATGTAAAAAAATTAAGTTGAAAGGGAGAGAGTGAGTAATGAGAAAAGAGAAAAGGAAATAGGTATGAAGTAAATTTGTTGTTGTTGATGGTTTTTCATATCATGTGTTGCCATTAATGACAAAGGGGGGGATTGTTGCAAATATGAGTAGTTGGTGGTGTCATTGATGTCAACAAGTGTGTGTTGTCATTAGTGTCAACTAAGAATATTGTTGCAACAGTATGTGTAGTTTTTGGTATTGTCTATGTTGTTGCATTGATGGTTCTTTGATTAACTTTGTATTATGTTGTCATTAGTAAGATATCGGTGTCAACTTCTAGTGTTGCTTTGATAAGCTTTTGTCTATGGTTGAGGAAGTGATAGAGATGATGAGGAAGTGTTCTTGATGCTTGGTTTCTATAGACACGTCAAATTGACATCATGCATAATCATATTTTCTCGTAAATTAAATATACCAAGTTTAATTGATTTATCTCCTAAGGTCATTCATTTAAATTGAATAAATTCAGTAATTCGCAAACATGTCAATCGACCTTATATCAATAGCCTATCAATAAACTTATCAACCCATCATCATCCTATACAATGCATGTCCTAGAATATATCATTCTGAAAATGGGCATCATTTTGGATATCACTTGGATTCTTATCCTATCAAAACAAATCCCTTTGGCTAGAGATATGAAGAACATTGACTTGTTTGTGTATTTTATCTTTTCTTTGATTTATCTTATTGCACTCATTCCAATGACCTCTCGATGATGTCTACTCAAAATTATTTAGAGAGAAAGGAATGGGGCAACGATCATTATCTTTTATCTACTGTGCTTGTTGGACATTCTTGTAATATAACTTGGTGAGTACTTGCTTTGTTAGGTACGTCCTAGCAGGGTTTTTGTATGTCAAGTGTGAACAAGAATACTCCTATCTATTTGTTGATTCAAAGTCCATCACACTAGGTACAATGCCATCCTAGTTCTTTATACCTTGATGCATCATATCTATGTGTATAATCAAACATAAGGTAAGTAGCCCTTTTAAAATCCAAATCCTTGATAAGCAAATCATCATCATCTATCATCATCATCATCATCATCATCTCTAATAAAGTCTTGACCAATCATGAACTTGTTGGATCCTCTTGTCATCACCTGATTTATTCTTTTCCACACTAACATCACGTCATGATTAGTCAATCATCATCGCCAGTGCATCCATCGTGCATCCAAAAATCATTAGCATACATAAATCTCATAATCATAGCATATCACATTAATCTCATCCATCTCACATGCATTTTCATCATCATAATATAGATCTGTTAGTCTAAGCATCTCATAAAATCATACATTTGCATAATCATAGCATATCACATCATCCATCTCATCTATCTCACATCATATCATCATTTAAGTTGTTTAGGATAATATAGATTGGTTATTCTAAGCATCTTGAAATCATCTCATTTGCATCATCATCATAACCATCCATCTTGAACCTCTTTATCGCGAGATCGACCCTCATTGAATCTTTTCACTCGATCTCTCAAGGGGGAAATGTATCAGTGTACTTCTTTCTACTGGGGCATCCAAAAAAAACATAAATTTTTTAAATTTTGATCACGGCAAGTTCATTCTTTGAACCAACGCAGCAAGTACATTGCTTCAAAGAGGGGAAAAATGTAGTCTACATGTGTCAAATTGACATCATGCATAATCATATTTTCTCGTCAATTAAAAACACCAATTTTAATTGATTAATCTCCTAAGGTCATTCATTTAAATTGAATAAATTAGCTTTATTTAATTTAAGCCTATCATTCCCTCTTTGATTAAATAAATCAAACATTTATTTAATTAAATCTCAAATCACCTTTCATCTCCCTTTGATTTAATTTAAATCCCTAAATCTAAGTCAAATAGGTCAAAAGCATCTAATCATCATCTAAGCTAAGCTAATCCTGATTAAACTAATCTAACCACCCATCACATCCTCTAGCTTTTCCCACTTGCACAAATAAATCAATTTATTGATTTATTAAATTCATCATTTTCTCTCAACAAAGCATCTTTTGAATATTCCTCAAGTTTGAATATGAAGACAAGTTGACTTGTCCCTTCCAACATGGAAATCACTTCTCTCTTACATGTCCCCCACTCAACATTTAACTCTCAAATTCAAATTTGAATCTCCCCCTCTTTGGTACATTGACCAAAATTTGCTCATTCCTCAACCTATCACAAGTTGACAAGTGGCTTCATCTCATTGGTCAAATTTTTATGCCACATTACTCTATTTTGAGCACTCTTAGCATTTGACATTTTATAAATAGAAGGCTTCATTCTTCAACAAATCCTCCACAATCTCATGCAAAGTCACTCTCTTCAATTGAGAATTGATTTTGTCCATCACCATTGCATTTGCATCATTTGAGTTTTAGCAAGAATTGGGAAAGGGTCATTTGCACAATTGACACCAATCCAATATGGAATAGGTACATGTTATGCTTTTAGATGTCTTTTAATCCTTTTTATTGGTTACATTTTCTTAAGCATTTACATGTTATTTCATAGGAGTATTTAGCAAGTTTGTATGCACTAACATTTGTCATGAAGTTTAAAGGTGTATGTAGATTTTGAAGGGTGCTTCAGTTTCCAAGTACTTTTGAGAAAATTTGATAAAAAGAGGAAACAATCAGTTGCAATGTGTTTTGGGTTGAAGAGTAGTGTTTTGGTGTCACTCTAAATTTCTTCTAGGTTGAAAATCTACCTATGCATTTTAGATATGTTGATTAGAGGTGTTCAGAGGTGATGTATTCATAATTTGGTGTGTTGGATTATTGTGTAGAAGAAGTTGTGTTCACTAATGTGTGAATAGTATACTTCAGAGTTGTCTGGGAGAAATGCTTTTGCTCTGTGTTTCTCTACAATTTGGTTTTAGGTCTTGCAGATCTAAAGGTGTGCTGATAGTTTGGGATATTTTTTTAGTTGAATTTTTTCAAGGTTTGGTGCTACTAAATTTAGTTTCTTAAGTTATAGTGTATGGCAGAATTTTCTAAGTGTACTCGGTGTGTACATTCTTCAGGTGAAAGATGTTGTGAAGAATTTTGTTGGTTTTTAGGGTGTTATTGGAATATTATAGATTGTGTTCATGTGACATTTGTTTTTCGTGAGTTGTTATTGGATCAAAGGAAGCATGTACTTAAAATTTTAATGGTGTTTAGATGGGTAACGATTGAACTTGGTGTTTACACTAATTGTAGTGGAAGTTTATTGTTTGTAGAAGTGTGTTGTAGTGTGTTGTTATAGATTTGGGTCCTAGATGAGGAGTGGTGTGGTCTGCCTTCGCTTCTATCTACCACGGAAGTGTTTTGGTGCCAACCTAATTTGAATTTGCATGTTTGAGGTGCGTAGCCAACTTTGGAGAGTGTTTTCAAGGTTGAAGATGATATAAATATGAGTTGAGTTGTTAAGGGATGTGAAGATAGACAAGTGTGACATGAATGATGTGAATTGTAGAGTGTTAGAGTGTGAATTTGAGAAGTGTAGCATGAGCTTTCATGTGTTAGATTGTTGGATGTAGTGAGTAGGTGTCTACGATTCTTCGGTCAAGCTACGAAGGTGTTGGTCATATTGTGGTAGATTTATTTGTTGCATTGAGATGGATTTCTCTATGTAGCATTCTTCTCTATCTTCTTTTTTTATTTTGGAAATGAGCCTTTCTTTCCTTGGGAAGTGAGCCCTTTGACAATGAGCCTTTTGTATTTGGTGTTGATATTACTTTATATTGTGAGCTAATCCTCACCATGGTTTTTCCCAACTTGGGTTTTCCATGTAAATCTGGTGTTCTCGTGTGCATGGTGTTGATTTGATTTAGTTTTTGTTATTTTTTTCATGCTAAATCATTTTAACATATTAAGGGTTAATTGAATGAATATGGATATGAATGTTTGTGAGGGTTTTGAAGTTTTAAGGTACAATTGATTCACTGCCCTCTCATCCCCCCTCCCCCCACCCTATCAATTTTTTTGTGCATTCAACATGAGAGCCATGTATTGTTGATGTCTGACTACCACTAAGAGCATGCCTTGTGTAGGGATATTTTGTTATATGAGAATGTTTGATTGCTTAGTTGTTACTTTGTAACATTTCCATTTTGATTTTTAGCACAAGTGGGTTCTAATATAAATCTAGTTTTATTACAAGAAAAACCTATCAACTATAAACATAAGACTCGAAGAAGGGGTAATTGATAAGGCCCCCAAGTGATTAATTCAAGTGTGAGATCATCTTCTTCTTGTAATTATATCTTTGTTTCTACTATCTTTAAGTCTATATTTTTTTTTAATATTTCCTCTCATCCATTAATATTTTCTATGCACAAATAAAAGTGTACTTTCTAACATATTTCTATTGATGTTACCATTACACCTCCTTTGTATAAAGTGCTAATTTATGCACAAAAGGATTTACTTCTACCTTTTAGTGGAATTTATTTCCCATGGAAACCAATGTACCTTTCTGCATTGCTTAGGAGGGTGTGTACCACCTAGAGTAGGTGCAACCATTCATTAGGTATACCTGCAACCCTTGTCCTTGGCCTGATTTGAAAGGTGTAATGGATGGAGAGTATGACATTCATCCCACACAAAAGTTGTTTACCTGTCATTCCTCAATGACCTAAAATTCCCACACGTGTAACATGGGCATAAAGTGGGCACTAGCTATCCAACCATAGGAATGCACCTGGGGATGGATGCTATGACATGCCGATGGTTTCCTCCATCCATGCTATAGATACCCCCTGCCATAGTGTCGTGCCTCCCATGTTGTGTTTGTCTATGTAGAATAATTGGCAACAAAAAAAAAAAACAAAACATAGTGATGTAAGTTGCTAATTAATTAACGTTCACTATAAACTGAGTAGCTGAGGGAGGGATTATTGGTAGTTTGTAACGCAATACATCCAACTATTAATATTTTAATATATAATTTTTTTTATAAATATAATTTTTTTAATTTATATTTGTTTATTTTTCAGTTTTATTACATAAAACTAATGTCAACTAAAGTTTAAAGGATAAGCATTATATGTAATATTTACATTTAAATTTATTTTATTTAGATTTTTTTACTTATATATATATATATATCATTTAAATATTTTAAAATCTTAAAAAGATGTTTTATATTATAAACTTCATTATTTACAAAAGTCACCCAAATATGCATAACACCTATTCATGTGTCATTCACTTATATCTATAACTTGAAGAGAAATTATATATTTTTCCCATACTTAGGAGAATAGAATGACACCTTTTCACCAAATTTATTTAATTTTTTTTTCTAAGAAGTCCATAAACTAAATATAATTTATTAGAAATTATATTACACCCTTTTTCAAATTGTATAGATAACTCATTCAATTTTTTATATGAAGTTACTTTTAAGTCTATTTTTTACAATGTTAATTGTCACTTAAAGATATTGTTTGGTTCATCACGATCTTCTATTTTCCCAAGACATAGAGTACTTAGAAATAATTGAAGTAATGGTGATTTTTATAATAAATCAACTACCTTGTTGGTTATAGCTTTTACTATATTTCATAAACAAGTGAAAATATTTCAATTAATCCATCCACTTGTAGTGATTTTTCCTATTGAAACATCATTTTAGCTTGAAGATATTGAGACAATTAGTGATCTATATGTACTGTGTATGGTTTTCTTATGCAATAGACAATTTTTCCAATTTTCAATCATTTGATCCAATGTATATAATTTTTTTTCACAAGTAGAATACACAAGAATGTGTTGTGGTCAAAACTAATGCTCCAATTTCCCAAAGAATACACTTAATAACAAAGAAAGGGAAATGCATCTTAACTTAGATATAGAGGTAGGACACACTATTAAATCTAATAAATACTTGGACATCAAGTAATAAGAGAGCTTAAGCTCTACTTCTTGTTAGCCTCTACTAAACATAAGAGGATAATCCTTAGAGGTCTTGAACAAGACAATTAAAGATAAATACTAGAAAGTTGTAGACGAGGTTCTTGCAACCATAGCCTAAGTGGAATGACATTATAGTAGTCACCAAAAAAATACCTTATAGACCTCTAACTAGGTAGATAAAATTTTATATTGCATATACACCACAATATACAAATTAGTTGATTATCTCTTAAGATGGTTACCCCTAGCATAGCCTATTGTAAATGTAATTTGAATTGAAAACACATGAACCACTAAATTATAGTAGTCAAATGCCTCTTAAGACCAAAAACAAAAATTTATATCACATGACCGTGCAAAGTGGTAAGACTTTAACATGCATGATTCTTTGAATGTATGTCAAGTGGGGGTTCACATATGCTTTAGGAAGACTAGCATAGCCAAAATATGCATAAATATGCATATTATCAAGGCTAAAACTATCACCAAATATATATGAAAGATATGTTCAAGTATGACTTGTGCTATGGGAGGATTGCTTACATCATACTAGAACTTCCTTGATTACATGGGACACTAAGTCAAAATTAGGCCTCAAAGACAAACAAATTTACAAGTCCAAATATGAAAGCTAATCATAAAATTGAAAACCATGAAAATGGATCTATAAAACTCCACAAAAAATTCTATATGCATTGGAAGCATTCATGGCTAAGAATGAATCTTGGAACACTTCCCAATACCTTCATCTAGACCCTTTTTTTTTAAACACCCATTTGTAACCAATAGGTTTTTTTTTCCTTCAGGTAATGGTAAAAATCACATGTATCACTCTTTTTTCCTTTGACCATGATCGTCAATGCAAAGGAAAACATGTAGAAACAAAGGAAAGTTTGGTTAATGGTTTTTAGTGAGAGGGAGGCAATTTTGCATCATTTTAATGCTGGCTTATTTTAGTTTATCATTTTTCATGGTAAAGCAAATTATGTGTAATTATCAGTGTTATGTAATAAGGGATACGGGTATATATAGTATGTACACTCTATTAGGGTATTTTGGGCAAGAAAAGGAACAATCATATGTAATGTTGTAATCAGACAATTGGTCAACTGTTCTGGGACCTCTCTAGTCTTTTTGATATTTTGTAAAATCAGTTACTCGGACCGCAACTAAGGGTTTTCTTGCTAGTTCCCTCCCACCAGTATGTCTGCCTAAACCAACTATATGTAATTAATATATTTATATATATAAATAAAAGTATAAGTGGTCTACCACTTTTGGCTAAACAAAAAAAAAGCTACTATTTTTTCATCCATAGAAGTATTCCAATATTTTTCATCATTCATACCTAATACCTCTTCTACAAATTTTGGTTCGTCCATGTTAGTATTCAAAGAAAAAATGCATCTCCAATCATCAGGTGAATACCTTTTATGTGGTTATTTGTGCTTCTTAGACCTTTGAACAAGATAATTTTGAGGATCCTCCTCCTCTTATGAATATCCAAAGCTACATGAGCTCTCCTCAACTTCTTGTCTATCTAGGATCCTCAATTCAACTTTTTTAGGCATAGAAGAAAGTTTAATCATATATATTTATAATAATTTAGTGGAGATGATGTTTTACTTTGATTCTTTACTCATAACTTAATTCAAGATTGTATATACATTGATTTTCATAACAAGTGGATGTATATAGCTAGATATTTAATGAAAAATGATAGAGGGAACTAAACTTGTGCCTTGTCCTTCATTTATTTTTCTTTGGCTCTATGATTATTATTAGTATCGATGCTTCATTGTGCTATCAAAGTATTTTTAAATAGGTTTTGTATTGTTACTTAGAAAATGATCTATAAATGTTATGTTGCGACTTTTATATGTTTGACTTATATAATGGTATCTATTATCATCCTTTCTATCAAAGGTATTTATTCTTCTTCTTCATCCTTTCTCCTCTTCTTCATAATCTCTTTATTTTAAGTGACCATTTCCCATTGTCGAATAAAAATTACTTTCCCTGTGTATTAAAAAATAAATAATATTGAATTATAAATTGATAAATGGTGTAACAAGAAACACAAGAAACACAAACTCTTCTCAAACCTAAATATTTCAAGAAACACATGTAGCATCTAACCTAAATTTTCACAAGATCACATCAATTAATTCATACTCTTCTCAAACCTAAATGATTAAATCTAGGTGGCTAACAGTTATATAGAAGTAGGTGTAGGAATAAGTGCGATAAATAAGAAAATTAGGTGAATGCATGAAATGATAAATGGATTAATTCTATGGGATCGACCCTAACTTTACACATGATCATACCATTTTCATTAACATATATCAATATATTTTTTAGAATTAGGCCAATGAGAAAAATTTGTACAAATATACAATATAAGTTGAAAGTACAGTAAACTGTATTGATTATCTATAATAATGTTGAACATGATCCTCCATTGCAATGTCATCAAAACCTATAAATTACATAACTTTTAGTTATTAAATTGATTTAAAATTAAACATAAAAAATTGTTAGAAAATCATTTCATAATTTATTTACCATCTCTATCTTGCATTGCATCTATTGTTGTTGGTATTTCCTTAAGATCAATAGAAAATGGTAACCTATGTTTCCCAATGTTTTGTTGATCATCTAAAGTTGCAATGACATGTGTATTTAATAAATTAGCATAGATACAACATCAATTCTATCAATACAATATATGTACTTAATCAAAATACTATTAAAATTCTAAATTACCTGGAATAGTTTTATGAATTGTATCTGCTATTTATTTGATTAGTTATAGAAAATTAGTTAGAAATAGGAATTTAGAAATATCTTATTTAATGAATGAATATAATTAATAGTTAAAAATTCACCATCAATAATTTGCATTTCATCGGTTATTGTGTTTTGTGGATCATCTAAAGTTGCATGACATGTGTGTTTAATAAATCACATAGATACAACATTAAGTCTAACAATATAATATACTTAATCAAAATACTATTAAAATTCTAAATTTCCTGGAATAGTTTTTTGAAATGTCTAACCAAGTATAACATTAAGCATTGATGGTTGATTTTCATGAATTGTATCTACCATTTATTTGATTGATTATAGAAAATTAGTTAGAAATAGGAATTCAAAAATGTCTCATTTAATGAATGAATACATTTAATAGTTAGAAAATTACCACCAATAATTTGCATTTCATCGGTTGTGTTTTGTTGATCATCTAAAGCTGCAATGACATGTGTATTTATTAAATCAACTTAGATAAAACATTAAGTATAACAATACAATATATACTTAATCAAAATAATATTAAAATTTTAAATTACCTGGAATAATTTTTTGAAATTTCTAACTGGTCAGGTATAACAGTAAGCATCGATGGTTGATTTTCATGAATTGTATCTACTATTTATTAGATTAATCATAGAAATTTGGTTAGAAATAGGAATTCAGAAATATCTTATTTAATGAATGAATACATTTAATAGTTAGAAAATTACCATCAATAATTTGCATTTCATCAGTTGTTGTGTGGTTTAGATCAATAGAGAAGGGAAATTGGCATCTTCTATTATTGTCTTGATCATCTAAACATACAATGCCATATTTTTAATATGTGATGTAAAAACAATAATTATTGCTATGTAAAATAATAAAATAATTTTGAATAAATGTACTCACTATGTTATTTTCTGATGACAACCCTTTCTTCTTGTATTTTTATGCCTGAACAGTTGGAGACTTTTTTTTTCTTTTGCTTCCTACCACCTTTGGAGGGGAACTGAAATTTTTCATGCTCTTCAACTCTTTCATTCAAGTCTTAATGGATGGTGTTGCCTCTTTGATGAATAAACCAACATTTGTGCATTTTTCTTGGACTAAACCATGGTGATATTCATCTCATAGGAATATCCTCCGAGCTAGGGATTGGTGTAAGTTTGGAAGAAGAGATGCTTGAAGATATTTTCTAAATATCTCAACACATTGACTAAAGATATGTTTTTGATCTTCTCTAGTTGATAAATCTTGGAGTAGTGAATTTAAATAATCAACAACATTTTGGAAGTTATTATTGGAAGCATTAGATGATTTACAATCATCTGTAATAAAAATAATAAATATTAAGTTCATAAAATATAAAAAAGTTTTCATATTTCATTAAAAAAATAGTGATATTGAAATTTACCAATTCTTTGGTCTTCTCCAATGGCAACCCTAATCAAATCTTGATCTTCTTGTGGAATACAATAATATATGTTACAAATAAAACATTAATTAAATTTTAAGAACAGTAAAAATTAATGAATATTTTATTATAAATATCATATCAACATTACCAGTGGCATTGTTCTCTTGACTAAAACTTCCTCTGACATCATCATCATCAACAACCAATGGAGCAACACCATCTATGATTAAAAAAAATTATTTTAGTTAGTTATGAGGAAAAAATATAAGTCATTTAAAATATAAATATAATACTTAAATGTTAAATGACTCTTACCAACAACTTGATCTCGCTCATTTGTTATGTTTCTCTTTAGGATATCTAAAATCTTCAACACATGTTTGCATGTGTTTCCCCTTTTTTTCCCATTGGCAATCACATACATGTAAATATGGTCCAAATTTCCTAACAAGATACCATTTTGTTGGAACAGATTGACTTCTTATCTTGTATGTGTTAGAGAGGAGATCATATGGATAACAATTTGTATTGGGTATTTTTTTGGACCTCTCTAATGCATTAATTTAATATCTTTCTTTTTTAAAGTTAGTTAAAAATCCAAATGACTGCAAATATCTTTTATTTTTATAAAATTGCTCTACCCTATGAAGAAGTGTATGGATAAGCCAATCCATTCTCCTTGTACATTTCTTAGCATGATCACTTAGATAATGGCTCTTGATGTGGAAGTGGTATGACTCTATGGAAGCATTGGTTTCTTGATTTGCATGAGAGAAGTTTTGAAAGTTTTTTTCCTACATTTCTATACAAAAAACAATAAAAATACCTTAGTAAACATAAAAAAATAACTTTAACAATGTAAATGCATACAAACCAAAATGAATAATCTAACAAACTTACCAATACAGCCTTCATCATGACACCAAGTTTTTTGGAAGTAATCAATAAATTTCTTCTCTTCTTTGAATTCCTCTATGAATTTTTTTATTAGGTGAGTAGTGATGTCTACATTGTCACTCATTGCATACATTATCTTACCCAATCTATTAAACATATTCTTACCAACATCCTTATTGTTGGCATACCTAAATTGTAAAAGATAATATCAATCTATGGGGTTCAAACACATAATTTTCCACATATTTTAATTAAATATTGACTTACCTGTACACATTTTTCATCCATGCTCTACATACATGCCAAATACATAAAAGTACTTGGCATTGAAATGATAATCTACAAGTTACATTATAAATTTTGATAAGTAGATTATGACAAAATAAAATTTTATAATCAAACTATTTTAAGCTATAAATTATGAAATGTATATTTTTATAAACTAAATATTAATCAATTATAATGAGTTGATTGAAGTTTAAATATAAAAACTAAGGCTAATAAAAACCTGATAGCTTCAATCTTCGCACTAGCATCATAGATGTCATGAATGCATTGACATTCCAATCTTCTCGACATTGTTTCCCTCATTTATAAACTTCAGCTAGCCATTCATTTAGATCCTCAACTTTATTTCTTGAGGATATGGCCCATGCAATAGGTACACCAGCCTCTTGTTCATCAAAAACAAGCAATGAATATAATTGATACTGCACATGAATTAAACATTGATAAATTAATATTTTTAAATAACTAAATCAATGATAAAACAAAATCCAAAAATTTATAGTAAATGTTGCTTTACTTACACCATATTTGTTTGTTGAAAATGTTGAGTCCATTGTAATAATTGAGTTGTGTGAATTCTTGACCATCATTTCTCACATCCATGGTGTTTGGATGCCTATGATAAATGGAACATCTTCCATGGTGTTTGGTATTTTATAGTAGAAGTTATACTTCTCCTCTACATGCAACAAATTGACACTTATTGCATCATCTTTATTCTTTTGGGATCAAATGGAGTGTACTCTTTTCCATGCATTCAACACATCCTTCCTCAACAAACATGCATCCCTCTTATTCATAAACTTAGTCAAACCATGGTCTAGGTAGTGTTGTTCACATATTGTGTCAATCCCCACACCCATTAGTAATAAAGACTCAATATATGATTTGCAGTCATTTGATAACCTCGATGCAAAACTACTCCTTGGATCACCAAAAGGGTCATCCTTTCCACAACAAAATTCACCTTTGGCATCACAATGGCTCCAATCATTATAAATAATTAATCTAACTTGTGGTCTACCATACATGACCCTAACATAAAAGTGAGTTTGACAACCCCTTTTTTGGATAAACCTTTGTGTTCTTTCCATGTTTTCAGATTTATTTCTTTGATCGTCTGGGCCAAAAGCACACCAATATCTATTTATTCACACAACAAAACATATATATTAATTCATATAAAAAATTAAACATAAAAATTACATACTTATTAATTATATCTAATCTAGGCAAACCTGGAGTATGTCTTGGTAGTGTGGTCGGTAGGTTTTGGTGGGTTGTCTCTTTATGATATTTACATACAAATCTTATTTATGTGCTATCAAGTAAAATTTCTCCTTTGATAAAGTGGGGGACTCTCTCAAGAGGGATTACAACATATAAGTCCATATTTTCATCATCTCCAATAGGTGTCCATTCAAGGTCCTCACTTGAGAAATGATTTCCTTGTTTTGGAATGTCTTGCACATGTAGTTCAATGAGTGATTTCCATTTACAATTTCTACCCATTCTGAATAAAATTAATATAGTTAGTAGTCCTCTATATTGTTTAAAAATCATATGAACAAATATGTCAATTTTTCTATTCACTCCATGTTATTGTTATCTTATATGTATATATAGGTGAACTCTATGATTTCACCAAATATACTAGCATTAGAGGCAAAAAGAAAATTCCATGTATTACCAAATGAGCCCCAAAAATGGTTTATTGAATTATAGATGTTAATTTTTGAATGAACTAAATGCACACTACCAACTATGAGTATAACTAAAAACAATACAATATGTTTCCAATACATCCTAGTGGTGCTCTTGTTACATATCTCTAATAGAGGTACATCTACAAGAAATGTAATAGAAAATTTATGTATATGAAGTTTCATATAATATTTGTTAGAGTAGATGTGTGATGTGTTTTTCATTCTTCTCACTTGTCTCTCTATTCAATTTATTTATAAAGAATAGGTGTGTATGTTAATATACATAATCTACTAGGTGATGATATACTAAGAACAATGGGTAATTGAACTCCAAATCTATGCTTGGACTATAAATGCACATGAGTGCCCACTAATTATCTAAATACTTGTACCAAGATACTCTTATCATTGGGATTCCTAAGAATCTTATATGGAGCACCAACGAATCCTTACATTCTAATGTAGGATAATTTTGGGAATTGGATAAACTATTTCCGATGCTTTCTAAGCTCAAATTTGGTAGCATTGAATAATATTTTAGTCATATCTCCCTCACACTCTCAAGTCTCTCCCTTTGGAACCCTACCTACATAACTCTCTCTTTCTCTTTGTCTCTCTCTAAAGTTTGATCCGATCGAAACTTCAAAGCGGATTGATCCTGCCTGATGGATCTGATCCGGATCTGCCGATGAATGCCGGACGGATGGCAAAAGCGGATTTCTAAAAGCGCCTGATCTTTGCGCGGATTTCTGGATCGTGCCGGATCGATGGAAACCGTGCGGATTTCCTGACTTGAATCCTGACGACTTTGACTTCTCGACCTGGATAATCCTGAAATTTCCCACTTTAAACTTACATTACAAGCACAAAAACATGTCAAAACTAAGATATAACACGAGTGCATTATATCTTTCTTTGGGAATCCCAAAGCCTTGGGATTGGTATTTTCCTTGGAATACCAACCCAAAGGCTTGGAGGGCATTCCTAATGACCCCAGACGTGTTTTTTCAAATTCTACAATATTTAACATAATCGGGTTCATGCTCATCGTCGAGATTGCATGTGGTTCAATATCAAACAAATCAAACATCTAGGTAATGTTATGTTCTCTCTTAGCTATCCAACGATGTAATTTTTCTCACTTTCTGACAATGTTAAGCCTTTCATCCATAATTTATTTTGTTTGTATATCTCTTTTTTGGCAAAAAGCAGTGTTTGGTGTTTTTTCGTTATAAATTAACCATTCATCAAAATTTCAAATAAATTACATTTTTAGAAACTACACTCCATTCTAAAAATTAAAAAAAAAATCAATTAGTTTCCAAAATTTGTAGGGGTAGCACAGCCAAAATTTTGTTTTTCAGGATGTGTCCACTTCGAAAATTAGTAAAAAATAAAATATTCATTAAAAAATTATCAGAAAAAATGTGCATCAACTACATACTATTAGCTAACTTCTAACCATAGCGATTTTAAAAATACTAAAAAAAATTCACTGTACAAGGGTCGTACAAGAGTTGCTATGTTATGTTTTTCTAACAAAAACAACACCAATTTATGTACGTCCCTCATTTGAACCCCTTAATCTCAACCATTTTCAAAATAAATTAGTAGTTTAGAAAGTAGACTTGGAGCACTTCAATCCTTCTTTTTTTTTCCATCTCAAAATTTTGAGTGTAACTATCCTCAATTTCACGTCAAGGGTCAGTATTTCCCGATTTCAGAAGAAAAAAAAAGTGGCCACTTAAGCCCCCTTTTTGGGAACCATCTTCATGCACTTACCCACATAGGTACAAGAATCTATTGTAGGAAACATATTTTTTAAATGTTTGGTGTGTGGGTAAATCTAGCACATTTTTACTTTGCACAAGGATAGTTTGTGCTTGTAGTGAAAATGTCTCAAAATTGTTTGAGGAAATTCTATTTTGGCATTGACAGCCAAATTTTATTATATTTAGCTTGAACACATTATGAACTAGAATAATGGAAAGATTGTAAAAGAAAATTATTAAGAGCAGTAGATTGTAATGAGATTTTCAAATTTATGTTTAATGCAATGAGGGTTTTAAATTACCTCTGAATTCACTGCAGAGGGCCTTGATGACTTCAAATTCGTTGTAGCAAACTTCAAATTCCTTGCCTGCCTTTTCAAAAGTCTCCAGGTCCTCTCCAAATATTTATTGCCCATGCTAGTAGCTGAGATAACTGATCAAAACAACTCAACACCAGGCTAATAGATGAAGCGAGGTTTGTAATGAACAAATGAAGTGAGGTCTGCAATGAACAAATGAAGTGAGGTATGCAATGAATGTGAATAATCATGCCAATACATCACGCCAATAATTGGCCAAATTCTTTTTTTTTTAAATTGTCTAATTTGTATTTCATGACTAACTATTTAGTTATTTTTATTTCTATGACTAAATAGTTTTTTATTCAATGACCAAATTAGTCATTTATTTACTCATTTATAGCTGAGTTGCAAAAAATTAATAGAATTTAGTCATTTTTAGTTGTTGTGACTAAAAGGTTTAGTCACCTAGTAATTTATTTTCCAAATTCTACTAGTAGTTTGACCAAGGAAAACCCCTATTTCCTAACAATCAATAAGTTTTTCTCTCTCTATGTGTGTTATTGCAGATCTATGTGTCTTGGGGCTTGAAGATCCTTTGAAGATTAGGTTGCAAGGTTGAAGAAAGTCATCAAGTTGTCACATGGTTGCTATCTTCATGAAAAGTCACCTACAGGTTGCAAATTAGGGCTTCAAACTCGAAAACAAATGTGGAAGGAAGAGCAGAGATTGGAGACTTGATTCAAATCTTGACCCTTTGAAAAAGTAGAGTGGTACTAATACGCTACTTGTGGTGTATGAGTCCCAGTACAACACATTTTCAAGTTTTGAGAGATTCAGGTCATACACTATCAGATTCCAGTTTTGGCACAAAACCCCTAGTCTGGGACTAAATCTCCTAGATTGGTTTATCATTCCCAGTGGGCATCAAACAACAAGTTTTCAGGGTTTTGGAGCTTTTTTTCACCTCATCACTCTTCCAGGTGCACCTTTGTTCATTTCCAATTTGATATTCTTAATTTCAATATCATTTCCTAGGTCATCTAGTTAGGTTTTGCATGGTACTTTACATGATTCATTCATCTCTTGTCTTTCCAAGCTCTAGCTTGGTAGTGATCCCTCCTTTAGTTTGTAATCACACCCTAGAATACCTTATTGCAAGATATCTTTCCCCCTTTCTATTTTCGGATTGAGATTTGTAAGGTTTCCTTGAGTGCAACAAGTGTGAAATAGGAACCCTATCTCTTGTGCTCCATCTCCTCAAAGGTGGGGGCACCCTATTTACATTGTTACAATAACATGTTCATGTTATGTCCTAGATGGACCTAAAAGTGGTTAAAACCACTTTTTAAGCCCCTATCTTTCTATGCATTCCCCCATGTGAGTTAGTTTTGTATATCATCTCATGAAATATTAAATTTTATGTAAAAAGTCCCAATTCTATGAGGTACAAGCATAGTTTACATTGGATGTTGAAAAATATTTGTTGGTAATTTTATGTTTTAGATAAATGTAATGATTGAGTTAGAATATTTATTTTGATGTATATTTATCCCTATGAATATGAACTGTTAACATTATTCATGTATGCTAATAATGTATGCTTATGTTATAATGGTTAAAAAGATTTGTTTTCCCATAAATAATAGTATGATTTTTTTCAAATTTAATTTGTGGTTTCCATTTTAGATATGGTGAATTGAACCCTAAGAATATTAAAAATTATTGGTTTAATATTTTATAATATATATTATAAAACAAGGATGCTATGAAATGTTTTATTTTTAACTTTATCAACTTGCATTATCTTGGTGACACATTAGTTGTGAGTCTTGTGAGTTGATTTTAATATTTTGGTGGTTGGTTCATATCACTATATATCAATTTGGATGTGGTATTCATTGAGGAGCTCCCTAACATCATTTGGGTCAATTCAAAGTCTATAGGAGTTCCACTATCCAAAATAGGGATTTGTAAAATTCTAGAACTGTCTATTTTACTAGGATATCCAAGGGAAAATACAAATCTATTTGGATGATTCAAGAATAGAGAGTAGAATGATTTTTATTAATAAGGGTTATCCAAGGACAATTTGTAGTTTCTTACTATTTATGAAAATATTTCTAAAATGAAAGTTATTCCTTATGGTTATCCTTGAAATCCTTTCATCTTGGTTTGATGGTATTTTATTCCCTTTGGACTAATTATTTATTTTTTTCTTGGGATTTATAGTTGAAGATTAAATACATAGTCTCTTATATAAGAATAATTCAACATAGTGACTCTACCATTTCACCTCCTAGTTTGGCATTCCTTGGGTATACATGTTTTTACATCATTTGGGAGGTATATGCAAGATCATGATGGGCTAAAAAGTGGCAATATGATGGGTATGTGGCTGACGACATTTTTTTTTACCTAAAATTGATGAAATGAAAAGGGTTTTTAAAGGAGATTCTCAACTTTCCACCAATATAAATTATGCTTTATTTTGAATTTAATAAGTAATTATTATTCATTTTGTATTTGAATTACAACTAAAGTCCTGATTGATAGGCTAATTGAAAAACATCTATAGCTTTCAAAGAGTATCACATTTTTTGAATCCAAAACATGTGTCACATTCTATGCTTCACATACTATAGGATTAAAAAAAGAAAAAATAAATTTCATCAAATTTTGACCCAGTTAAGGTGGTCATACATATGAGTTTTTATATTTTTTAAAGTTGTAATAAAAAATTCATAATTAATTATTTACTTGGAAAAAAATTACAAAAAAATATGCATCACATCGGGACATGAGTCCTCTACTTATATCTAAAATCTTATAAAAAAATATAAACAGTTTATTGTGGTTAGGATGGTCATAACAAACACCTACTTATTTTTTCCCTAAAATTTAATTACTACTGCATTGAAATTTCAAATTTTCACCAAATATATATATTTTTTCTTAAACAAACCTAGTAGTTTAGAAACTGCATTCAATTTGCTACAAATTCTATTCTTACATATTTTTGAAATAATAAAGGTAACTTATTCAAATTTTTACGTCAAGTTGCCTAACTCTGATTTTTTTGAATTTTTTGCCACTTAAGGGCCTGTTTTTTCCATGATGATCCTGCACATACCCTAGGATGTGTTACTATGTGAATAGTGGTATTATGAAATGGAATGATGTTTCATTTTCCTTGGAAAAAGAAGTAAATTACCATTATCATTTATTTCTTATCCATTTCTCAAAGATTTTATTAGTGGCCTTTTATCCTTACTCCATGGTTAGAGGAAAATCTATCCTCTTATATGGTCATTATGGTAAGTCATCACATAATAGTGTTAAGTCTTCCACATGTGTAATCATACATTTTATATTGATTTCACATTCTATAAGGTTCATTATATTTTATTGAAAATTCTCTTACAAGTAGTTGAAAATTATGAGACATTTCTATTTATAATATTATTGTGAAAATTTTGATTGACCTTTTGGTAATGATTAATGTCTTGGGTGAAAGCTGTTGAAGTTGAGAAAATACAACTTCATAGGAGCCCAGTGATCTCTGCAAGCTAAGAATGCCTATTACAAGGAGAAGCAAAGAGAAGCAACACAGAAAATAGTAAAATGCTCAAAGATGTGGAGCTCTGTATTCACCAAATGTGTAAAAGAATAATAATACAAAAGAAAAGTTTTCAACCACATATAGGTCAAAAAACCCTAAAAACTAAAGCCCTAGGCTTGCACATTAATAATTAATAAAATAATTAATTATCATGCACCTAATGTTAGCTTAAGTGTAAAAGAGATCAAAGGGAACTTTAATTAATTAAACAAATATTGTTTAATTAATCAATTAAATAACCAATTACTCTAACACCCCCCCTTAAGCTAGACTTAGGGAGAAGCTAAAACCTAGAAGCAGCTACTAAAAGAAAAAAACAATGGGTCCCGGCAACAAGGCCAGATTAGGTACCTAAGTGCAAGGAAATCTCTATGAAACAGAGAAAAGGAGAAAACCTAGTGGGAAAAAACTCCTCTCCAAAAAGAGATAGAAGAACATGCTAAAAGAAACATGAAGGAAGGAAGGCCTCATAAAGACCCCCCAAGGACAACTTCCTTCACCCCAAGCATAGAGTGCAACTGAAGATAGCGCGGCGATGCAAAAGGCTTCGTGAAGATGTCTACAACCTACTCGGGAGTGGGAATATACTCCAAGATGAGAGAACCATCCTGAATCAACTATCTGATGAAATGCATATGAAGCTCAATGTGCTTCATCCGCTGATGCTCCACCGGGTTGCGAGAAATGTGTATAGCACTCTGATTGTCACACCAAAGAATAGTGGGACTATCAGGAGGAAAACCAAACTCAGTCATCAACTGTCGAAGCCATAAAATCTCCTAAC
>VDFB02024811.1:86276-115910 GCA_007258455.2 Sequoia sempervirens
TTATTATTAGTGTCGATGCTTCATTGTGATATAAAAGTATTTTTAAATAAGTTTTGTATTGTTACTTAGAAAATGATCTATAAATGTTATGTTGTGACTTTTATATGTTTGATTTATATAATGGTATCTATTATCATCCTTTCTATCAAAGGTATTTATTCTTCTTCTTCATCCTTTCTCCTCTTCTTCATAATCTCTTTATTTTAAGTGACCATTTCCCATTGTCGAATAAAAATTACTTTCCCTGTGTATTAAAAAATAAATAATATTGAATTATAAATTGATAAATGGTGTAACAAGAAACACAAGAAACACAAACTCTTCTCAAACCTAAATATTTCAAGAAACACATGTAGCATCTAACCTAAATTTTCACAAGATCACATCAATTAATTCATACTCTTCTCAAACCTAAATGATTAAATCTAGGTGGCTAACAGTTATATAGAAGTAGGTGTAGGAATAAGTGCGATAAATAAGAAAATTAGGTGAATGCATGAAATGATAAATGGATTAATTCTATGGGATCGACCCTAACTTTACACATGATCATACCATTTTCATTAACATATATCAATATATTTTTTAGAATTAGGCCAATGAGAAAAATTTGTACAAATATACAATATAAGTTGAAAGTACAGTAAACTGTATTGATTATCTATAATAATGTTGAACATGATCCTCCATTGCAATGTCATCAAAACCTATATTAAATTGATTTAAAATTAAACATAAAAAATTGTTAGAAAATCATTTCATAATTTATTTACCATCTCTATCTTGCATTGCATCTATTGTTGTTGGTATTTCCTTAAGATCAATAGAAAATGGTAACCTATGTTTCCCAATGTTTTGTTGATCATCTAAAGTTGCAATGACATGTGTATTTAATAAATTAGCATAGATACAACATCAATTCTATCAATACAATATATGTACTTAATCAAAATACTATTAAAATTCTAAATTACCTGGAATAGTTTTATGAATTGTATCTGCTATTTATTTGATTAGTTATAGAAAATTAGTTAGAAATAGGAATTTAGAAATATCTTATTTAATGAATGAATATAATTAATAGTTAAAAATTCACCATCAATAATTTGCATTTCATCGGTTATTGTGTTTTGTGGATCATCTAAAGTTGCATGACATGTGTGTTTAATAAATCACATAGATACAACATTAAGTCTAACAATATAATATACTTAATCAAAATACTATTAAAATTCTAAATTTCCTGGAATAGTTTTTTGAAATGTCTAACCAAGTATAACATTAAGCATTGATGGTTGATTTTCATGAATTGTATCTACCATTTATTTGATTGATTATAGAAAATTAGTTAGAAATAGGAATTCAAAAATGTCTCATTTAATGAATGAATACATTTAATAGTTAGAAAATTACCACCAATAATTTGCATTTCATCGGTTGTGTTTTGTTGATCATCTAAAGCTGCAATGACATGTGTATTTATTAAATCAACTTAGATAAAACATTAAGTATAACAATACAATATATACTTAATCAAAATAATATTAAAATTTTAAATTACCTGGAATAATTTTTTGAAATTTCTAACTGGTCAGGTATAACAGTAAGCATCGATGGTTGATTTTCATGAATTGTATCTACTATTTATTAGATTAATCATAGAAATTTGGTTAGAAATAGGAATTCAGAAATATCTTATTTAATGAATGAATACATTTAATAGTTAGAAAATTACCATCAATAATTTGCATTTCATCAGTTGTTGTGTGGTTTAGATCAATAGAGAAGGGAAATTGGCATCTTCTATTATTGTCTTGATCATCTAAACATACAATGCCATATTTTTAATATGTGATGTAAAAACAATAATTATTGCTATGTAAAATAATAAAATAATTTTGAATAAATGTACTCACTATGTTATTTTCTGATGACAACCCTTTCTTCTTGTATTTTTATGCCTGAACAGTTGGAGACTTTTTTTTTCTTTTGCTTCCTACCACCTTTGGAGGGGAACTGAAATTTTTCATGCTCTTCAACTCTTTCATTCAAGTCTTAATGGATGGTGTTGCCTCTTTGATGAATAAACCAACATTTGTGCATTTTTCTTGGACTAAACCATGGTGATATTCATCTCATAGGAATATCCTCCGAGCTAGGGATTGGTGTAAGTTTGGAAGAAGAGATGCTTGAAGATATTTTCTAAATATCTCAACACATTGACTAAAGATATGTTTTTGATCTTCTCTAGTTGATAAATCTTGGAGTAGTGAATTTAAATAATCAACAACATTTTGGAAGTTATTATTGGAAGCATTAGATGATTTACAATCATCTGTAATAAAAATAATAAATATTAAGTTCATAAAATATAAAAAAGTTTTCATATTTCATTAAAAAAATAGTGATATTGAAATTTACCAATTCTTTGGTCTTCTCCAATGGCAACCCTAATCAAATCTTGATCTTCTTGTGGAATACAATAATATATGTTACAAATAAAACATTAATTAAATTTTAAGAACAGTAAAAATTAATGAATATTTTATTATAAATATCATATCAACATTACCAGTGGCATTGTTCTCTTGACTAAAACTTCCTCTGACATCATCATCATCAACAACCAATGGAGCAACACCATCTATGATTAAAAAAAATTATTTTAGTTAGTTATGAGGAAAAAATATAAGTCATTTAAAATATAAATATAATACTTAAATGTTAAATGACTCTTACCAACAACTTGATCTCGCTCATTTGTTATGTTTCTCTTTAGGATATCTAAAATCTTCAACACATGTTTGCATGTGTTTCCCCTTTTTTTCCCATTGGCAATCACATACATGTAAATATGGTCCAAATTTCCTAACAAGATACCATTTTGTTGGAACAGATTGACTTCTTATCTTGTATGTGTTAGAGAGGAGATCATATGGATAACAATTTGTATTGGGTATTTTTTTGGACCTCTCTAATGCATTAATTTAATATCTTTCTTTTTTAAAGTTAGTTAAAAATCCAAATGACTGCAAATATCTTTTATTTTTATAAAATTGCTCTACCCTATGAAGAAGTGTATGGATAAGCCAATCCATTCTCCTTGTACATTTCTTAGCATGATCACTTAGATAATGGCTCTTGATGTGGAAGTGGTATGACTCTATGGAAGCATTGGTTTCTTGATTTGCATGAGAGAAGTTTTGAAAGTTTTTTTCCTACATTTCTATACAAAAAACAATAAAAATACCTTAGTAAACATAAAAAAATAACTTTAACAATGTAAATGCATACAAACCAAAATGAATAATCTAACAAACTTACCAATACAGCCTTCATCATGACACCAAGTTTTTTGGAAGTAATCAATAAATTTCTTCTCTTCTTTGAATTCCTCTATGAATTTTTTTATTAGGTGAGTAGTGATGTCTACATTGTCACTCATTGCATACATTATCTTACCCAATCTATTAAACATATTCTTACCAACATCCTTATTGTTGGCATACCTAAATTGTAAAAGATAATATCAATCTATGGGGTTCAAACACATAATTTTCCACATATTTTAATTAAATATTGACTTACCTGTACACATTTTTCATCCATGCTCTACATACATGCCAAATACATAAAAGTACTTGGCATTGAAATGATAATCTACAAGTTACATTATAAATTTTGATAAGTAGATTATGACAAAATAAAATTTTATAATCAAACTATTTTAAGCTATAAATTATGAAATGTATATTTTTATAAACTAAATATTAATCAATTATAATGAGTTGATTGAAGTTTAAATATAAAAACTAAGGCTAATAAAAACCTGATAGCTTCAATCTTCGCACTAGCATCATAGATGTCATGAATGCATTGACATTCCAATCTTCTCGACATTGTTTCCCTCATTTATAAACTTCAGCTAGCCATTCATTTAGATCCTCAACTTTATTTCTTGAGGATATGGCCCATGCAATAGGTACACCAGCCTCTTGTTCATCAAAAACAAGCAATGAATATAATTGATACTGCACATGAATTAAACATTGATAAATTAATATTTTTAAATAACTAAATCAATGATAAAACAAAATCCAAAAATTTATAGTAAATGTTGCTTTACTTACACCATATTTGTTTGTTGAAAATGTTGAGTCCATTGTAATAATTGAGTTGTGTGAATTCTTGACCATCATTTCTCACATCCATGGTGTTTGGATGCCTATGATAAATGGAACATCTTCCATGGTGTTTGGTATTTTATAGTAGAAGTTATACTTCTCCTCTACATGCAACAAATTGACACTTATTGCATCATCTTTATTCTTTTGGGATCAAATGGAGTGTACTCTTTTCCATGCATTCAACACATCCTTCCTCAACAAACATGCATCCCTCTTATTCATAAACTTAGTCAAACCATGGTCTAGGTAGTGTTGTTCACATATTGTGTCAATCCCCACACCCATTAGTAATAAAGACTCAATATATGATTTGCAGTCATTTGATAACCTCGATGCAAAACTACTCCTTGGATCACCAAAAGGGTCATCCTTTCCACAACAAAATTCACCTTTGGCATCACAATGGCTCCAATCATTATAAATAATTAATCTAACTTGTGGTCTACCATACATGACCCTAACATAAAAGTGAGTTTGACAACCCCTTTTTTGGATAAACCTTTGTGTTCTTTCCATGTTTTCAGATTTATTTCTTTGATCGTCTGGGCCAAAAGCACACCAATATCTATTTATTCACACAACAAAACATATATATTAATTCATATAAAAAATTAAACATAAAAATTACATACTTATTAATTATATCTAATCTAGGCAAACCTGGAGTATGTCTTGGTAGTGTGGTCGGTAGGTTTTGGTGGGTTGTCTCTTTATGATATTTACATACAAATCTTATTTATGTGCTATCAAGTAAAATTTCTCCTTTGATAAAGTGGGGGACTCTCTCAAGAGGGATTACAACATATAAGTCCATATTTTCATCATCTCCAATAGGTGTCCATTCAAGGTCCTCACTTGAGAAATGATTTCCTTGTTTTGGAATGTCTTGCACATGTAGTTCAATGAGTGATTTCCATTTACAATTTCTACCCATTCTGAATAAAATTAATATAGTTAGTAGTCCTCTATATTGTTTAAAAATCATATGAACAAATATGTCAATTTTTCTATTCACTCCATGTTATTGTTATCTTATATGTATATATAGGTGAACTCTATGATTTCACCAAATATACTAGCATTAGAGGCAAAAAGAAAATTCCATGTATTACCAAATGAGCCCCAAAAATGGTTTATTGAATTATAGATGTTAATTTTTGAATGAACTAAATGCACACTACCAACTATGAGTATAACTAAAAACAATACAATATGTTTCCAATACATCCTAGTGGTGCTCTTGTTACATATCTCTAATAGAGGTACATCTACAAGAAATGTAATAGAAAATTTATGTATATGAAGTTTCATATAATATTTGTTAGAGTAGATGTGTGATGTGTTTTTCATTCTTCTCACTTGTCTCTCTATTCAATTTATTTATAAAGAATAGGTGTGTATGTTAATATACATAATCTACTAGGTGATGATATACTAAGAACAATGGGTAATTGAACTCCAAATCTATGCTTGGACTATAAATGCACATGAGTGCCCACTAATTATCTAAATACTTGTACCAAGATACTCTTATCATTGGGATTCCTAAGAATCTTATATGGAGCACCAACGAATCCTTACATTCTAATGTAGGATAATTTTGGGAATTGGATAAACTATTTCCGATGCTTTCTAAGCTCAAATTTGGTAGCATTGAATAATATTTTAGTCATATCTCCCTCACACTCTCAAGTCTCTCCCTTTGGAACCCTACCTACATAACTCTCTCTTTCTCTTTGTCTCTCTCTCCCCCCTCTCTCTCTCCCATCCCCCCTCTCTCTCTCACTCCCTTTATCCATCCCACCCTACCTAGCTAAGTCCCTCTCACTCCAACCCCTTCTCTCCCACTCCCTCTCTCTTAAAATCTCACTTTATCCCTTTATCCCTCTCACCCCCCTTCACACTCTCAAGTCTCTCCCTTTGGCACCCTACTCCACGAATCTCTCTTTCTCTTTGTCTCTCTCTCCCCCTCTCTCTCTCTCCCCTCTCTCTCTTCTCTCTCTGAGCCCCCCTCTCTCTCTCTCCCACCCCCCTCTCTCTCTCTCACTCCCTTTATCCCTTCCACCCTACTTAGCTAAGTCCCTTTCACTCTGACCCCTTCTCTCCCACTCCCTCTCTTTTAAACTCTCACTTCCACCCACTCTCTCTCTCTCTCTATCTCTCTATCTCTCTCTCTCTCTCTCTCTCTCTCTCTCTCTCTCTCTCTCTCTCTCTCTCTCTCTCTCTCTCTCTCTCTCCCTCCCTTTCCCTCTCCCCTTCCCCCTCCCTCTCCCTCTCCCACCCTACCTAGACAACTCTAGATCTCTCTCTCTCTCTTAAAATTCTCCCTACCTCTAAAGACATTAATAAATACATACATACATGCATAATACATATGTACATGTGTAGATAAAAACTTACTTACAAGTAGGCATACATACAATATACATGCATTGATACATACAGGCATACATACATACATACATACATACATACATGACATACAAGCATACAAAAAAAACATGTCAAAACTAAGATATAACACGAGTGCATTATATCTTTCTTTGGGAATCCCAAAGCCTTGGGATTGGTATTTTCCTTGGAATACCAACCCAAAGGCTTGGAGGGCATTCCTAATGACCCCAGACGTGTTTTTTCAAATTCTACAATATTTAACATAATCGGGTTCATGCTCATCGTCGAGATTGCATGTGGTTCAATATCAAACAAATCAAACATCTAGGTAATGTTATGTTCTCTCTTAGCTATCCAACGATGTAATTTTTCTCACTTTCTGACAATGTTAAGCCTTTCATCCATAATTTATTTTGTTTGTATATCTCTTTTTTGGCAAAAAGCAGTGTTTGGTGTTTTTTCGTTATAAATTAACCATTCATCAAAATTTCAAATAAATTACATTTTTAGAAACTACACTCCATTCTAAAAATTAAAAAAAAAATCAATTAGTTTCCAAAATTTGTAGGGGTAGCACAGCCAAAATTTTGTTTTTCAGGATGTGTCCACTTCGAAAATTAGTAAAAAATAAAATATTCATTAAAAAATTATCAGAAAAAATGTGCATCAACTACATACTATTAGCTAACTTCTAACCATAGCGATTTTAAAAATACTAAAAAAAATTCACTGTACAAGGGTCGTACAAGAGTTGCTATGTTATGTTTTTCTAACAAAAACAACACCAATTTATGTACGTCCCTCATTTGAACCCCTTAATCTCAACCATTTTCAAAATAAATTAGTAGTTTAGAAAGTAGACTTGGAGCACTTCAATCCTTCTTTTTTTTTCCATCTCAAAATTTTGAGTGTAACTATCCTCAATTTCACGTCAAGGGTCAGTATTTCCCGATTTCAGAAGAAAAAAAAAGTGGCCACTTAAGCCCCCTTTTTGGGAACCATCTTCATGCACTTACCCACATAGGTACAAGAATCTATTGTAGGAAACATATTTTTTAAATGTTTGGTGTGTGGGTAAATCTAGCACATTTTTACTTTGCACAAGGATAGTTTGTGCTTGTAGTGAAAATGTCTCAAAATTGTTTGAGGAAATTCTATTTTGGCATTGACAGCCAAATTTTATTATATTTAGCTTGAACACATTATGAACTAGAATAATGGAAAGATTGTAAAAGAAAATTATTAAGAGCAGTAGATTGTAATGAGATTTTCAAATTTATGTTTAATGCAATGAGGGTTTTAAATTACCTCTGAATTCACTGCAGAGGGCCTTGATGACTTCAAATTCGTTGTAGCAAACTTCAAATTCCTTGCCTGCCTTTTCAAAAGTCTCCAGGTCCTCTCCAAATATTTATTGCCCATGCTAGTAGCTGAGATAACTGATCAAAACAACTCAACACCAGGCTAATAGATGAAGCGAGGTTTGTAATGAACAAATGAAGTGAGGTCTGCAATGAACAAATGAAGTGAGGTATGCAATGAATGTGAATAATCATGCCAATACATCACGCCAATAATTGGCCAAATTCTTTTTTTTTTAAATTGTCTAATTTGTATTTCATGACTAACTATTTAGTTATTTTTATTTCTATGACTAAATAGTTTTTTATTCAATGACCAAATTAGTCATTTATTTACTCATTTATAGCTGAGTTGCAAAAAATTAATAGAATTTAGTCATTTTTAGTTGTTGTGACTAAAAGGTTTAGTCACCTAGTAATTTATTTTCCAAATTCTACTAGTAGTTTGACCAAGGAAAACCCCTATTTCCTAACAATCAATAAGTTTTTCTCTCTCTATGTGTGTTATTGCAGATCTATGTGTCTTGGGGCTTGAAGATCCTTTGAAGATTAGGTTGCAAGGTTGAAGAAAGTCATCAAGTTGTCACATGGTTGCTATCTTCATGAAAAGTCACCTACAGGTTGCAAATTAGGGCTTCAAACTCGAAAACAAATGTGGAAGGAAGAGCAGAGATTGGAGACTTGATTCAAATCTTGACCCTTTGAAAAAGTAGAGTGGTACTAATACGCTACTTGTGGTGTATGAGTCCCAGTACAACACATTTTCAAGTTTTGAGAGATTCAGGTCATACACTATCAGATTCCAGTTTTGGCACAAAACCCCTAGTCTGGGACTAAATCTCCTAGATTGGTTTATCATTCCCAGTGGGCATCAAACAACAAGTTTTCAGGGTTTTGGAGCTTTTTTTCACCTCATCACTCTTCCAGGTGCACCTTTGTTCATTTCCAATTTGATATTCTTAATTTCAATATCATTTCCTAGGTCATCTAGTTAGGTTTTGCATGGTACTTTACATGATTCATTCATCTCTTGTCTTTCCAAGCTCTAGCTTGGTAGTGATCCCTCCTTTAGTTTGTAATCACACCCTAGAATACCTTATTGCAAGATATCTTTCCCCCTTTCTATTTTCGGATTGAGATTTGTAAGGTTTCCTTGAGTGCAACAAGTGTGAAATAGGAACCCTATCTCTTGTGCTCCATCTCCTCAAAGGTGGGGGCACCCTATTTACATTGTTACAATAACATGTTCATGTTATGTCCTAGATGGACCTAAAAGTGGTTAAAACCACTTTTTAAGCCCCTATCTTTCTATGCATTCCCCCATGTGAGTTAGTTTTGTATATCATCTCATGAAATATTAAATTTTATGTAAAAAGTCCCAATTCTATGAGGTACAAGCATAGTTTACATTGGATGTTGAAAAATATTTGTTGGTAATTTTATGTTTTAGATAAATGTAATGATTGAGTTAGAATATTTATTTTGATGTATATTTATCCCTATGAATATGAACTGTTAACATTATTCATGTATGCTAATAATGTATGCTTATGTTATAATGGTTAAAAAGATTTGTTTTCCCATAAATAATAGTATGATTTTTTTCAAATTTAATTTGTGGTTTCCATTTTAGATATGGTGAATTGAACCCTAAGAATATTAAAAATTATTGGTTTAATATTTTATAATATATATTATAAAACAAGGATGCTATGAAATGTTTTATTTTTAACTTTATCAACTTGCATTATCTTGGTGACACATTAGTTGTGAGTCTTGTGAGTTGATTTTAATATTTTGGTGGTTGGTTCATATCACTATATATCAATTTGGATGTGGTATTCATTGAGGAGCTCCCTAACATCATTTGGGTCAATTCAAAGTCTATAGGAGTTCCACTATCCAAAATAGGGATTTGTAAAATTCTAGAACTGTCTATTTTACTAGGATATCCAAGGGAAAATACAAATCTATTTGGATGATTCAAGAATAGAGAGTAGAATGATTTTTATTAATAAGGGTTATCCAAGGACAATTTGTAGTTTCTTACTATTTATGAAAATATTTCTAAAATGAAAGTTATTCCTTATGGTTATCCTTGAAATCCTTTCATCTTGGTTTGATGGTATTTTATTCCCTTTGGACTAATTATTTATTTTTTTCTTGGGATTTATAGTTGAAGATTAAATACATAGTCTCTTATATAAGAATAATTCAACATAGTGACTCTACCATTTCACCTCCTAGTTTGGCATTCCTTGGGTATACATGTTTTTACATCATTTGGGAGGTATATGCAAGATCATGATGGGCTAAAAAGTGGCAATATGATGGGTATGTGGCTGACGACATTTTTTTTTACCTAAAATTGATGAAATGAAAAGGGTTTTTAAAGGAGATTCTCAACTTTCCACCAATATAAATTATGCTTTATTTTGAATTTAATAAGTAATTATTATTCATTTTGTATTTGAATTACAACTAAAGTCCTGATTGATAGGCTAATTGAAAAACATCTATAGCTTTCAAAGAGTATCACATTTTTTGAATCCAAAACATGTGTCACATTCTATGCTTCACATACTATAGGATTAAAAAAAGAAAAAATAAATTTCATCAAATTTTGACCCAGTTAAGGTGGTCATACATATGAGTTTTTATATTTTTTAAAGTTGTAATAAAAAATTCATAATTAATTATTTACTTGGAAAAAAATTACAAAAAAATATGCATCACATCGGGACATGAGTCCTCTACTTATATCTAAAATCTTATAAAAAAATATAAACAGTTTATTGTGGTTAGGATGGTCATAACAAACACCTACTTATTTTTTCCCTAAAATTTAATTACTACTGCATTGAAATTTCAAATTTTCACCAAATATATATATTTTTTCTTAAACAAACCTAGTAGTTTAGAAACTGCATTCAATTTGCTACAAATTCTATTCTTACATATTTTTGAAATAATAAAGGTAACTTATTCAAATTTTTACGTCAAGTTGCCTAACTCTGATTTTTTTGAATTTTTTGCCACTTAAGGGCCTGTTTTTTCCATGATGATCCTGCACATACCCTAGGATGTGTTACTATGTGAATAGTGGTATTATGAAATGGAATGATGTTTCATTTTCCTTGGAAAAAGAAGTAAATTACCATTATCATTTATTTCTTATCCATTTCTCAAAGATTTTATTAGTGGCCTTTTATCCTTACTCCATGGTTAGAGGAAAATCTATCCTCTTATATGGTCATTATGGTAAGTCATCACATAATAGTGTTAAGTCTTCCACATGTGTAATCATACATTTTATATTGATTTCACATTCTATAAGGTTCATTATATTTTATTGAAAATTCTCTTACAAGTAGTTGAAAATTATGAGACATTTCTATTTATAATATTATTGTGAAAATTTTGATTGACCTTTTGGTAATGATTAATGTCTTGGGTGAAAGCTGTTGAAGTTGAGAAAATACAACTTCATAGGAGCCCAGTGATCTCTGCAAGCTAAGAATGCCTATTACAAGGAGAAGCAAAGAGAAGCAACACAGAAAATAGTAAAATGCTCAAAGATGTGGAGCTCTGTATTCACCAAATGTGTAAAAGAATAATAATACAAAAGAAAAGTTTTCAACCACATATAGGTCAAAAAACCCTAAAAACTAAAGCCCTAGGCTTGCACATTAATAATTAATAAAATAATTAATTATCATGCACCTAATGTTAGCTTAAGTGTAAAAGAGATCAAAGGGAACTTTAATTAATTAAACAAATATTGTTTAATTAATCAATTAAATAACCAATTACTCTAACACCCCCCCTTAAGCTAGACTTAGGGAGAAGCTAAAACCTAGAAGCAGCTACTAAAAGAAAAAAACAATGGGTCCCGGCAACAAGGCCAGATTAGGTACCTAAGTGCAAGGAAATCTCTATGAAACAGAGAAAAGGAGAAAACCTAGTGGGAAAAAACTCCTCTCCAAAAAGAGATAGAAGAACATGCTAAAAGAAACATGAAGGAAGGAAGGCCTCATAAAGACCCCCCAAGGACAACTTCCTTCACCCCAAGCATAGAGTGCAACTGAAGATAGCGCGGCGATGCAAAAGGCTTCGTGAAGATGTCTACAACCTACTCGGGAGTGGGAATATACTCCAAGATGAGAGAACCATCCTGAATCAACTATCTGATGAAATGCATATGAAGCTCAATGTGCTTCATCCGCTGATGCTCCACCGGGTTGCGAGAAATGTGTATAGCACTCTGATTGTCACACCAAAGAATAGTGGGACTATCAGGAGGAAAACCAAACTCAGTCATCAACTGTCGAAGCCATAAAATCTCCTAACTAGCGAGCACAATAGCTCGGTACTTAGCCTCTGTAGATGATGATGAATGAGAAGTATGCTTCTTGCAAGACCATCTAATAGGACTAGAGCCAAGATAGAAAATGAATCCATAAGTAGACTTCCGATCATTGACATCACCAGCCCAATCTGAGTCAGTATAGCCAACAATGTGAGGATCCCCTGATGTGTAGTGAATGCCATAAGAAATGGTGCCCTGAATGTACCTCAAAATACATTTGGAAGCTTTCCAGTGACTCTCATGAGGATCATGGGAGAATCGAGAGACAATACCAACTGCAAAGGAAAGATCAGGACGAGTGTGAGTCAGGTACAACAAACTGCCAACCAACTGCCTGTAAAGTGTAGAATCTACTAAAGGAGTGGGGCAAGTAGTAGTCAAAACAACCCCTGACTAAAAAGGTGTGGGGGAAGGTTTGCAATCAACCATTCCAAAGCACTGAAGCATATCAAGAGCATACTTATGTTGGTAAATGGAGATCCCATCAGAAGACTGAATCACCTGAAGACCAAGAAAATAGTGCAGAAGATCAAGATATGTCATCTCAAACTGCTCCATCAAAGCTCGCTGAGCATGCTGAATCATAGAGGATGAGCTACCTGTGATGAGGAAATCATCAACATATAGCACAAGAATCAGGATCTCACCCTCAAGATTTTGAATATAGACTATGGGATCAGAATGACAGCGTGTGAAACTAGTGGAGAGCAAAAAAGAGTCCATCTTCTCATACCAAGCCCAAAGGGCCTGTTTGAGATCATATAATGAATGCCAAAGTCTGCAAACCAAAGAAGCATCCTGCACAAATCCCTAAGGCTGCTCCATATAGATCTCCTCCTATAGGTCACCATGCAAGAACACACTCTTCACATCCATCTGAAAAATGGGCCATCCCCAAGAAGTTGCAAGTGATAGTACAAAGCGAATAGAATTCATCTTGGCGACAGGGGCAAATGTCTCAGAGTAATCAATACCCTCAACCTGCGACAAACCCTTCGCAACAAGACCTACTTTGTACTTATTAATAGAACCATCAGTAGCATACTTGGTGCGATACAACTATCTGCATCGAACCATCTTTTTGCCCTTACAAAGAGGATAGAGATCCCAAGTACTATTCCTCATCAAAGAAGAATACTCCTCCATAGCACTATCCCACTCAGGGTGACTTGTCACCTTTGAAAACTTCTGGGGATCCTCTGAAAGAGCATGACTCAAAAGACTAGAACCTGCAGTATGAGAATGGGTGCGACAAGTGTTTGAAGGATCACTTGCCATAGATCCTATTGACTCAACAGTAAAGCGAGCCCATTTGGGCATCTGAGGTGGAGCAAGTGGAGGTGGAGATGGGGGTTCATCAACATCCTCATTAGAATCATCCTCAACATAATCCTGAAGAGCTACAATGGGAGGAGTAGATAGTGAAGTAGACACTAGAGACAGGGTATCCACTATGGGAAGGTGCTCATCAAATTGGACATTCCGTCAAAACAGGACCTCTCTCGAATTAGGATCAAACAACCTGTACGCCTTAACATCCTCACAATAGTCGACAAAAAAGAGGGGTCGACTCTTCCGCTCCATGGCTCTCCTCTGAGCATCAAGAATAAATGCCCATGCCTCACTACCAAATACTAGAAATGATGAAACATCAGGCTTGTCATGAGACCAAGCCTCCTCAGGAGTCATATGTTGAATCGCCTTGTGAGGCATCCGATTTTGAATATAGTTGGTACAATTAACTGCCTCAGCCCAAAAAGATGGATCCATGGACCTGGACTGAATCATACAATTCACCATCTCCCATAAAGTCTTGTTCTTTCTCTCAGCGACGCCATTCTGTTGAGGGGTGTAAGGAACAGTAAACTGATGCTGTAAACCATGCTTAGTGCAAAAATCTCAAAAATCCTGATTCACATACTCCCTCCCATTATCTGTACGTATCTGCTAAATAGAAAGGCTAGACTACTTCTCTACAAATGTCTTGAAGATTCGAAAGGAATTAAAGATATCATACTTGTACTTAAGAAAGTGCACCCATGTGCATCTGGAGAAGTCATTAATGAATGTGAGTACATACTTGGCCCCAGAAAAAGGAGTAGGAAATGACATGAGGTCACTATGAATCAACTCCAAGGGTGTCAAAGCACAAGTGGCTCTTCCCTTCGAAAAGGGATCCCTATGATGCTTGCTAAGCACACAACGATGACAAACACCGTTTGTGTAGGAAATCTATGGAAGACCAAGAACAAGTGCATGTGTACTCATCTGTTGAAGATATCTGTAATTGACATGGCCCAAACACTCATGCCAAAGGTTACTCACTAAATTTGCATGCACTATAAGAGATGAACCGGTAACCTTAGAAGGCTCAAATCCATCCAATCTATAAAGACGAGATGCAGTATCAACACTCCTAGTAGCCACAACCAGATTAGAGTCATGGAGGTCCCGAATAACCACATCATGTGGTGAGAACTCAACTATCTTACTAGAGCCAAAATGGAAAATCTGATAAATGGACAGGAGGTTCGTCGAGATGTCAGGAACAACAAGAACATCCTGTAGAGTGTCCCCATCCAAAGAGACAGAACCTGAACCCAAGACTGAAAGCTATATAGAGTCACCCATTGCAATCTGTGAAGTACCACAAGAGGCAAAAGAAGTGACCAACTGCTGAGTGTGATTCATATGGTGAGAAGCACCAAAATCTAGAATCCATGTGGACCCATAGGTCGATGCTCGAGTAGTAAGAGCATGGGCTTTCCCTATGGAAGGAGAAGACGACTGAGGTGAGGAGATGTGATGTTGTTGCATGGCTTCCTCTAAAGCCTCTAATCATTTCCAACACTTGGAAACTAGATGTCCTTCCTTGCCACAGAAGCTGCAAGTGTCTCCTAATTTCTGCTTAGTCTTGGAGGAAGACTCACCAAACTTTGAAGATTTCCCCTATTTTGGATTAAGTGGTGGTTTGTAATTAGATTTAGGAGGTGGTTTGGAGGAATGCTTACTGCCTGCAGAATCTTTCTTGGGCTTTAGTTTTAGTTTCTATTTCTCCTTAGATGACTGAGCAACCAATGGTTTGTTCTTTGATCCTGAGAGCATATCTATTTGAGAAAGGTGTGACTACTCACGAGACAAACACTCACAAAACACATCAAAGGTAGGCATGGTAAAACAAGCACCCAGGCCATCCATGGTGGAATAGAAGGAAGAAGAAAATATCTGAAATGGACCACGAAGCTTCGAAAGGATCAAGTAAATGCACTTTGTGTCTAACTTATTCTTGCCACAATCCTGTAAAATAGTGCAGATAGTTTTGAACTTGTTCAAAAAATACTCAATAGTGGGAAATGATTCAGGTAATAGTGAAGTCATCTCTACCTCAATCTGAATTGCCCGAAACTCATTAATGGTCCCAAAAAGTGTCTCAAATTTCAACCACATGTCTCGAGGAGTGAGCAAAGCATCAAGGTGAAACATAAGACTGTCTAAAACATGCATGGATAGCAAACCCATAGCTTCATCCATCTTGTTCATGTGCTAAAGAATCTCAAAAGGACGTTGCAACTAAGGCTGAACCTCATCTAAACAAGACCACAACCCTTGTGACCTGAGAAACCTCATCATGTGAGACTTCCAGGTGTGATAGTTGTGTGATGTGAGTAACTCAACTGAGGAGTCTGCCATGAAACCCTACACCTATACCTACTTGTGTTTTTTATTATTATGTGATCTTTCAGAATAGACAGAAGTTGCAGAAGGGTTTGATTTTTTGAGAGTTTTGGTGTTCTAGTTTTCTGATATAAATGATAGAAAGCGATAAAAAAAACACCCCTCACAAGAGATAAACCCAAACCCTAGTACAAACTAAGAAAGAGGAAGCAATGCATAAGCAAAAAAGCTTCAAAACAAATTCTCATGTACCTGAAGAAAATTCTGAGAAAAAAGATCATAGATCTAAATAGAGCATGCTGAGAGCTTTCCAACGCCTATTCGTTTTTGAAAAACGGAGTCCATTTGCACCTTTTATGGCCCAAGAAGTGCAGAAAAAAGACCCCACTTTGACTAGAAAAAATATGGTCAAACTAGAAAATTTTGAAAAAAATCCTACATCATCAGATTGGTGCCTGAATTAGCTTTCCAACACCTTTTTTTGTTCGAAAATCCGAGCTAAAACGACCGAGATATGTCTGATTTTGTGAAAGTAGCTTAAAATGCCCTATCATACCCCTTTTAGCACCCTGGAGCTAAAAAAATAGCCCCTGGTCACTTGGGCGGACTAGGGGGCTGGAGCTTGGGCTAAGCTCATGGTCTCCCATGTGATCACCCGCGAGGGCTGGGAGGTCAGCGGGACTAAGCGCCAGGCGCTCGATCCTCCAAAGGACCACCGGCACGAGGTTAAGCCCGCAGGGGCTCGAGGGAGCGGCGGCGGCGGCTGGCGGGTGGGTTGGGAGCCATTGGTGGCTCGGGCGGCAGCTGGCGGCCGCCAAGTGGTGGGCGGGTGGCGGCCACCTTCTAAACTAGAGGCGCCTGAAAAAGTCAAAAAAACTTCATTATTTTAATTATTTTTTTTAAATTTGTGCCTCAAAAAATATGTCTAGGGCTGTACGGACCCTCAGCTAAATTTTTTTTGCCTCCTAGATCAACTGTGGCCAAATTGGTTGTGCTATATATATGAAAATATGAGTTTTTGGCCGCTCTAAATCCAACCGTGAGGTCCTTTTGGGCCCAAAATGCACCCAAAAAATGGAGTTACCCAGATCCACAAAAAAACCTTTTGAAACCCAGATCTGCTTCCAATGCAAAATTCTTAAAACATCAAAGAGAAATGTGTATAGCACTCTGATTGTCACACCAAAGAATAGTGGGACTATTAGGAGGAAAACCAAACTGAGTCATCAATTGTCGAAGCCATAAAATCTCCTGACTAGTGAACACAACAGCTCGGTACTCAGCCTCTGTAGATGATAATGAATGAGAAGTCTGCTTCTTGCAAGACCATGTAATAGGACCAGAGCCAAGATAGAAAACAAATCCATAAGTAGACTTCCGATCATTGACATCACCAGCCCAATCTGAGTCAGTGTAGCCAACAATGTGAGGATCCCCTAATGTGTAGTGAATTCCATAAGAAATGGTGTCATGAAATCACCTCAAAATAAGTTTGGCAGCTTGCCAGTGACTCTCATGAGGATCATGGGAGAATCGAGAGACAAGACCAACCACAAAGGAAAGATCAAGATGAGTGTGAGTCAGGTACAACAAACTACCAACCAACTTCCTGTAAAGTGTAGAATCTACTGAAGGAGTGGGGCAAGTAGTAGTCAAAACAACCCCTGACTGAAAAGGTGTGGGGGAAGGTTTGCAATCAAGAATTCCAAAGCGCCTAAGCATATCAAGAGCATACTTCTTCTGGTAAATGGAGATCGCATCAAAAGATTGAATCACTTGAAGACCAAGAAAATAGTGCAGAAGACCGAGATCTGTCATCTCAAACTACTCCATCAAAGCTTGCTTAGCATGCTGAATCATAGAGGATGAGCTACCTATGATGAGGAGATCATCAACATATAGCACAAGAATCAGGATCTCACCCTCAAGATTCTGAATATAGACTGTGGGATCAGAATGACAACATGTGAAACCAGTGGAGAGCAAAAAAGAGTCCATCTTCTCATACCAAGCCCAAGGGGCCTGTTTGAGACCATATAATGAACGCCGAAGTCTGCAAACCAAAGAAGCATCCTGCACAAATCCTTGAGGCTGCTCCATATAGATCTCCTTTAGGTCACCATGCAAGAACGCACTCTTCACATCCATCTAAAAAATGGGCCATCCCCTAGAAGATGCAAGTGATAGTACAAAGCGAATAGAATTCATCTTGGCCATAGGGGCAAATGTCTCAGAGTAATCAATACGCTCAACCTACAACAAACCCTTTGCAACAAGACCTACTTTGTACTTATCAATAGAACCATCAGCAGCATACTTGGTGCGATACAACCATCTGCACCGAACCATCTTTCTGCCCTTAGGAAGAGGACAAAGATCCCAAGTACTATTCGTCATCAAAGAAGAATACTCCTCCTCCATAGCACTATCCCACTCAGGGTGACCTGTCACCTCTGAAAACTTCTGAGGATCCTCTTAAAGAGCATGACTCAAAAGACTAGAACCCGTAGTATGAGAACAGGTGTGATGAGTGTCTGAAGGATCACCTGCCATAGATCCTGCTGCCTCAATAGTAAAGCGAGCCCATTTGGGCATCTGAGGTGGAGCAAGTGGAGGTGGAGATGGGGGATCATCAACATCCTCATCAGAATCATCCTCAATATAATCCTAAAGAGCTACAGTGGGAGGAGTAGGTAGTGAATTAGACACTAGAGACAGGGTATCCACTGTGGGAAGGCGCTCATCAAATTGGACATTTCGTCAAAACAGGACCTCTCTGGAATTAGGATCAAACAACCTGTACGCCTTAACATCCTCATAATAGTCAACAAAAATGAGGGGTCGACTCTTTCGTTCCATGGCTCTCCTCTGAGCATCAAGAATAAATGCCCATGCCTCACTACCAAATACTCGAAATGATGAAACATCAGGCTTGTCATGAGACTATAAGGAAAGCAGAGGTGCGGAAGCAACTTTCCTAACATCAAAACCATAGGGGAGTAAGCAGGCAATACTTTTAATTTTCTAACTATAGTCCAATTAAGACACACATGCAAGATCTATAGAAACAAAGAAGATACTCAAAGACAATGAACAACAGATTTACGTGGGAAAACCCTTTCAGGAAAAAACCCACCACACCAAGCTGAATCTCTTTGTATTATAGTAACAAACTATTACATACAATTCAGAGATGCAACTCTCTGGTTATCAGTTCTTAGTAGCTACATTCAAATGTTCATTCAGTTACAGAACAGATCTCAACAATTCGATTTACTCATCATCCCAGTCTCAACAAAATTGATCTGCTTTAAACTAATCACATTCTGATTTTTCCATTTGTGCATCCTTATCTGCAAGATCTTCATTCAAGAAAGATTCCATGCCGATACAGATTTTTCCTTGCAAGCTATTTTTCTCCAGCGTCGCTGCAGTTACAAAAATCCAACTGTCATTCAGTTTGAAAGACTGTTTCCTCTGATTGGTTCAGCGAGATGCCACATAGGATGGTCACATAGTCAATGGCATTCAAACTTTGTTGGCATATCGGTGAGACATTCACAATGTCTCCCCGATGCCACAAAGTTTCTCTGTTGATATCGGCTTTAAGTCTCCAGCAGTCGGAAAGACAACAAAGAAGTTATACCGAAACCATTGATGTCCATTTTGTTCCTATCGGCAAAGGTTTCCCTTATCGGCGAGACTCATATCGAATGCATAAGTCACAACGATCAGAAATTCCATCGGCAGGACACTTAGTTCTCGCCAAGACCTCATGTCGAGTTCAGAAGTCACACTGATGAGGTTTCCATTCGACGAGACATTCGCTTTTCGGAGAGACTCATATCAAAGTTTTCAATCACAATGATGAGCTATTCCTTTCGGCAAGACATACCGATCTTGCCAAGACTTTCTACTGACAACCTTATGTTACTTCGAAGCCTTTCACCTATTGGCAAGATCCCCACAGTTTCCGTGAGACGTCATACCGAAACAAAGCTTCCATCAAAAGTCACACTGTCGCCAAGACTCCTGTCTATCGTCGTGACCTTTCTCTAAGCTCCCTAAGTCTTACCGAAGACTTACTATCGGCAAGACTCATGACTTTCGCCAAGACTTCTCAACGAAGTCTTTTGTCACCGCGAAGACCATGAGACATCTCCCGTCGGCGTGACCTAACCAACTCACCAGGACTTCCCAGCGAAGTCTTTTGTCACTGCAAAGAACTCTCGTTGATGTGACCAAGCTGCATTATTGAGACATCTCCCTGACACTCGAGTTAGCCCGATAAGATCACACTGTCGCCCAAAGAAATCCATTTGCCAAAAGGTCATGTCGAATGCTGAAAGTCACAGCGATAGTCTTGTCGAAAAGACATCAACCCTGTCATGTCGATATGAACATTTTAGAACTTCAGAACAGTTAGTTGGCCAGACATCCATGATGTCACACCGACTTTTCCTTCAAAGAGTTTCATGCCAGTAAGAATTGAGGCACAGATTCCAACAGAGACCAAGCCTCCTTAGGAGTCATATGTCGAATCGCCTTATGAGTAATCTGATTCTGAATATAGTTGGCACAATTAACTGCTTCAGCCTAAAAAGATGGATCCATGGACCTAGACTGAATCATACAATTTGCCATCTCACGTAAAGTCATGTTCTTTCTCTCAACGACACCATTCTGCTGAGGGGTGTAGGGAATAGTAAACTGATGCTGTAAACCATGCTCAGTGCAAAAATCTCTGAAAGCCTAATTCACATACTCCCCCCCATTATCTGTATGTATCTATCGAATAGAAAGGCTAGACTGCTTCTCTAGAAATGTCTTGAAGATTCGAAAGGAATCAAATACATTAGACTTGTACTTAAGAAAGTACACCCATTTGCATCTAGAGAAGTCATCAATGAATGTGAGTACATACTTGGCCCCAGAAAAAGGAGTAGGAAATGACATGAGGTCACTATGAATCAACTCCAAGGGTGCCAAAGCATGAGTGGCTATTCCCTTCAGAAAGGGATCCCTGTGATGCTTGCCAAGCACACAACCATGACAAACACCGTCTATGTAGGAAATCTGTGGAAGACCAAGAACAAGTGCCTGTGTACTCATCTGCTGAAGATATCTGTAATTGACATGGCCCAAACGCTCATGCTAAAGCTTACTCACTGAATCTGCATGCGCTATAAGAGATGAACCGGTACCCTCAGAAGGCTCAAATCCATCCAATCTATCCTCTTATATGGTCATTATGGTAAGTCATCACATAATAGTGTTAAGTCTTCCACATGTGTAATCATACAGTTTATATTGATTTCACATTCTATAAGGTTCATTATATTTTATTGAAATTTCTCTTACAAGTAGTTGAGACATTTCTATTCATAATATTATTGTGAAAATTTTGATTGACCTTTTGGTAATGATTAGTGTCTTGGGTGAAATATTGGTAATTATAGCTTTATCTAGTATAGAGAAGTCACACCCATAGGGAGAATATTTATATTTTGAGATTATTTTAGGATGTTAATTTTATTAAAAGAGTAGTAATAGTTCACTATGTTAGACAAGGTACCATCATCTTAGCAAAGAACCTAACCTTTTATGCATAGAAAAGCATACTGAACTTAAATATCATTTTTATTACTATAATGTTAAAAATTGTATACACTTGGAATTTCATGTCATATTTTGCACACTTTGGTGTCCATCTCTCCTAGTGTATTTTTATTCCATTTTAACCTCTTTCCTTAGCCTTTTCCCCTTGGTGTCAAAAGCCCAAAATCCTACTATCACTTTTCCTACAGATGATGTCATAGGTGTCATCCTTGTGTTATTTCCTAGTATTTTGAGCTTTTTTAAATAGATAGAATTGTTTAAAAACTAGTATGACATGTAGACATCCACATGAAATGCTAGAGTCCCATATCAATTTATTGTTATTTGGCCATTTCCAAGTGTTTCATTATCTACCACCTTCTCAATCTATAGATAACCAATCTTGAGTGAGTTTGAATGGCTACTTGCTTCCCTCTTCCCCTTCTTTGAACCATTTTTGAACTATTTTTTAATTATCTAAATACATCTTTCATTCCTCTAGAAACTTTTAGTATTCTCTTGGAATTCTCCACATTCTTGATGTGTTTTGAAACTATGAATTTCATATGAAGACTAGCCAACACTCTATCAAGCTTGTGAGAAGTGTAGCAGCACCTTGCAACAAATTTACTACTTTCATTGGCTTCACCAAGATTTAGGAGGTTGTCTATACTATGATTTTCTCTAGAGCTTATTATTTTCTTATATTTCCATAGTGCTATAGAATCTTCATTACTCTTGGTTTTGGAACTTGAGATTCTATAGATCCCACTCTACCTTTGCATTCTAGTTTTTACTTTAGCACACTATATTTTCATTTTTATTTCTCTCTAACTCCTATATACACTTAGGAATAAGAGAACACGGTCAATTTCATCATTTTTAAAACATTGGATATTTTTGGATGTTGGCAGAACCAAAATAGGGACTTGGCTCAAAGGGAAGCTCTTAAAAAATCCCTAAAAAAAATTCTATCTCTTGAAGCTATAGGTTTTCTTTTGGGGAGAAGATATTCTACTATTCAATAGTTTTTTAATATATTTCCTTCCTCTTTATTTATCATTTTTATCATTTTCATTGCAATAGACTAATTAAATCTTTATTACTTTATTTCCTCTATCACTAGTGATCTTCTCGAGAGTTTTTTTATTTTTATATAGAATTGAGTGCACATTTCAAAAACAATTAATATCCTCAAGATACATTTATCATATAAACTATAGTACATTATATCAATATATGTGCTTAGTGTTAGAATCTAATCTAGAGACTTCTAGACTCTGATGTTATGTTCTTTTTTGTTACTAGTTTCTAGTTCTACTTTAATTTAGTCAATTTGTAATTTATTTATGTTAATAAGTAACATTTCATTTATTTAATGATGTTTTAGCTTGCTAAAAAAAATCTTACAATTTTGAAATATATTAAGATTAATTAGCATATTTTTTTTATTAGTAGTAGATTAGGTTCCTTTATCAAAAAGGCTAGTTAATCTTAGAGTAGCATTTGTGAGATCATTTGATAAGGGAAAGTGGTCTATTCTTTATCAATTCTAATTTTATGGTTTCATAGTCATATGCTAAAGGATGAGAGGGTGTAAGTAAATTTGATACTTTGAAAAATATTAAAAAATAATTAATAAAGCTAGTTAGCGTAGAAAAGTTCAAATGGTGTAGTGAGTCTTTCTCAACTCCAAATTTCTAGTACTATAGTTACATATTGAAGGATGGGAGGGTGTAAGAATTTTTTTACTTTTAATAAAATTAAAAATTCTTTGACAAAGCTAGTTAGCATAAAAAAATCAAATGGTGTAGTGATTCTATGGGTATCATGACCTTGTTAGTATGTAGGTGATAGTGTTGGTCTTCCATTTTACTTTTTCAAGGTATACAACAAGTGGGAGAATATTGAGAAGGGTCTAATAAACATGGAAATGTGTGTCACAAACAACTAGTAGATATATTTCATAATGATATGGTTCAATTCAAAATATAGAGAATCCTAGTTATTTGGAGAATTCTTTATGAACCATATCACCAAGTTGGTTCGTTAATTTTCTAGACCCTTCAAAATGATACAAAGTTGGATCCCTAATATTTTGGATCCTTCAAAATTATGCAAGTGGACAATCTAGCAGCATATCGCTTGCACAACCACATTCCTTAGCAAGGATTCATGATGTATTTCAAGTTGCATTGTTACATAAATATGTTGTTGGCATTTCTTATGTTCTTAATTGGTAGAACTTTTAGGTAGAAAAAGGCCAAATAACATTTGAACTAGTCTAATACTAGGATAGTATAGAGTTAACCGGTGTAATCATAGTATATAGTAAGTACTAGTCCAATGGAACTAAATATGTCCTAATAGTGGTACATGGGAAGATTGGCAATTGATGGAAAAACACTTTCAAATTTTCTTTTCTAAGTAATGATGATAAACTAGAACTTGTTAATTATATTTATTGTTAAAATTTATATCGAGGGTAGTGCTATTTTTTAGGGGATTATTATGTAATATGTCTCTCTCGCTACATTTTACAATCACGATTTTGGTTTTGATTTATGAGTGCCATGTATTGTTGATGTTTGACTATCACTAAGAGCATGCCTTGCATAAGGATATGTTGTTATATGAGAATGCTTTGATTACTTAGTTGTTATTTCCATTTTGATTTTTAGCACAAGTGGATTCTAATATAAATCTAGTTTTATTACAAGAAAAACCTATCAACTATAAACATAAAGTTCCAAGAAGAAGCACTAGGTAAGATCCCCAACTATTAACTCGTGTTAGGTCATCTTATTGTTGTAATTGTATATTTGTTCTATTATTTTTGAATCTTTATATATTTATTGTAATATTTTGTCATTTTATCCACTATTATCTTCTACGCACAAATAAAAATATACTTTCTAACATATTAACTGATAATTTTCTATTGATATTACCATTACACCTCCTTTGTATACAAATGCTAATTTTATGCCCATAAGGCTTTAATTCTACCTTTTAGTGGAAGTTCTTTCCAATGGCAACCAATGTACCCTTCTACATTGCTTAGGAGGGTGTGTACCACCTAGAGTACGTGCAACCATTCATTAGGTATACCTGCAACCCTTGTCCTCGGCCTAATTTGAAAGGTGTAATGGATGGAGAGTATGACGTAGCATGACGTCCAACCCATATAAAAGTTGTTTACCTGTCTTTCCTCAATGACCTCAGATTCCCGCACGTGTGACATGGGCATAAAGTGACTCACAATTTTTTTCTATGTCCGCCACATAGAAGTGGTCCCCGATGCCCCATATGATGTACGTCGTAAAGGACACGTCATAATATTTTTATACTTAAGTCAAATCATTTTTTGTTTTGTCTTCGATGACATAAAAAAATATGCCACAGGCCACTTGTAGTGTAGGTTTTATCTAAGCATCTTCTATTTGTTGGGATTTTATAAACACACTAAAGACAATAGCTAAGTGTAAAGAACAAAAGAGCATCATAGAGTGTGTAGATAAAGAAGGGTTTCAATTGCAGATGTGGTTGAAATTTCAAGTCAAACAAGTAAAGAAAGGTCAAATATTGAAACCTAACAGAAATATGGCAGCAATGGAAATTGTTTCTGATTGGAAAGGAGAAATGAGTAAAAAGATGATTACAAATGACGAAGTTCTTGTTTAAAATGTTGGAAAAAAAAAAAGTTTAGATATTTGTAACTAAAGAACAAGATAAATCGTAAAGTTTTAGCTCGCTGATGATGTTGTGGATTTTATTGTAGAAAATTAAAATTAAACAGTTATTTATTTGATAAGTAGGAGGTATTTTCCACAGCGTGTCAAATTATGATATTGCTATCAAGATTTCAAGTGTGTAGTTTTTTGAGTCAAACTCATTGATCTATGTTTTATTAGTGGTTCACAAGAACCCATCTCTCATTGATATGATTGATACTTGGTACCACTTTGAAGGGAAATTCATAGCTCCAACTCCAATAGGAAGTATAAGGGAAGTTATTGGATGGAAAAGTTTTAGAGATGCAAAAGGAAGAGTACAAATATAAATGGATAGGTGAAAGTTCCACTCAAATAAATTATATAAGGGAATAGACAATGCTTGGGAGTGAGGCATGGCGGGAAAGAGGTAACCTAGTAGAACGATGGATGCAACTCTAACTCTAATAAAATACATAGTGAAAAATAACAACTTGGGAGTTAGGAATCAGGGGAAGTCTACATGAGGTACTCAAATAAGGGATGGTCCAAAACTCCATTTTGAAAGACAAACAAATTTTAACAACAAAGAATTAGGAAAGGGAAGGCTAAAAGTCCAGTGGAGAAAGAGCAATAGGCATGATAGGATAAGGAAGTCTAAAAGTCCAACACAAATGAAAGGCTTAAGTTGCTTAGTGCAAAATTTCAAGGGATGGAGCTTGGGGATGCTAGGGAAATGGTATCAAGGGGAGGAAAAATTATAAAACTTTGGCGTAGAAAAGAATTTAGGGAAAAAGTAGAATTTTGAAGTTTTGGGATTCGAAAGAAATGATACTCTAATAGGGGAATACCTAAAACTTTGGTGCTAAAAGGGACTTAATGGAAATGATTAGGGTTTTAGGATTTAACTAAAAGGGACTTGTTGTAAATAATTAGGGTTTTGGGATTCAACTAAAGGGGAATTATTGTAAATGATTAGGGTTTTGGGATTTAGTTGAACTATATGCAAGTAAGGGAGAGGTTCATAGTTTGACAATCATATTTAGAGAAATTTTATGAGGCATGAACAAGGATGTCAAGATCGGGTAGAAAGGTATGCCAAGAGGATGAAGTCTGACAACCTAATAAAACAAGGGAAGGTGGAGATGGATGGGATGGCATATCGAGATAGATAGCCTTGATGGTCAAAAATTCTAACAACTTTCAGAAACATAAGGAAATGAGCCAAACAAACTCAACAAAAAATTTAAATTTTCTTTACAACCTTTCACACTAGAGGGGCATACAAGGCAACATTTGGACAAAAAATTAACTCATGGAAAACCCACTTATACTATCTTAGATTAGTTATAGAATGTGGGATAACACAAATTCAATGACACAGGGTGATCCCACAATAGTGGTTTACACTTTTTGGCCTAACTGGACACTGATATTTTTTTTTTTAACACAATCTCCACATTCGAGCACCTATAGCGATTAAACCGTAAGGAATTTGAAGATGATGTAAACTAGAGTCTTGTCACATTTTTTCTGTAGATTCTAAAAATAATTTTTTCAAATTTTTTGGAATTAGATTGCACTTCTTTTTCCATCTCCTAAAATTGGTTTTCAGAAAACAACATTTTTAATGGCACATACCGTATAGCAGCATAACTTTTTCCATGAAGGATAAAATTCCAATTCTTTCAAATTTAGATTTCTAACTCCGATATCTAGATGCTTCCCACTTAGGTTAGATTAGTTTTTATTGAATATTTTTCTTTAATCAAGTTCCGAAGTCAATCAAATGACAATTCAGGACATAGCCATTAGTAAAAGCGCGTAACTTTCTTTGTATGTATCAAAATTCTTCTACTTCTTTTTTTGTTGGATCAAGGACTTGTCTATCTGGTGCATCATATTTTTTTAATTTTTTTAATAATCTTCTATTTTCCGCCAATGCGAGCAGAATTTTTGTTTCGTTGGCCTATATTTAACAAAACTTAAGAAATGAGTAGATAATAAAACCAAAACATACTAAAATTATATATTCATTGGATGGCGTTAAGAAGGCTACTTTCAGTTCATGTTTGGTTTTCTAAATATTCCCCATTTTCATCCTGCTTAGGGCTTGAAAGCGTAAAATTTTAGGTTTTTTGTGTGAACAAATTAAAAAATTAGGGAAAAAGGGGGTTCGCTAGAACCAGGGGGGTTCTAGTGAACCCCTAGGGGTTCTAGCGAACCAGGGTTCATTCGAACCCCCACTAATATGCATTTTTCCTTTGTTTTTTGGGTGAGAAATGTGGGCCCAATAGTTAATGGGCTCACTTGAACCCTAGTTCGGTCGAACCCCTTTATGGTTCGGTCGAACATGTAGGTTCATCACAGACCCCTAAAACCAATTTTTTGCCATAGGGTTGTTTTTTCTCAATTTTCCTTCCTCCATCAAATTGTAAACCACTATTATGGCTTCACCCCACATGGTGGCATAACATAACACAATCTGTAATTTTGAGGCAAATAAAGTTGGGCTCTAACAAGGCCTAAAAAATCATTTGATACACTTGTTCAATTTGATAGCTGCAAAAATATTTTCCTAATAACTCAAGAATAAACCACATTATAGCACACACAAAAGTTGGCATTAGAAATGTAGAACATATATGGAAAATAATCATGCACCTTAAGACATGTTTTGGGTTAAAATTAGAATCCCAAATGATGAGAATACAAACCATAAATTCTTTGTCAATGCTTTATCACCGACCTATTCTTAGACATGTGAAATCAACATAATCCATTTTTTCCATATCCTACAACGATTGCATTCCATTAGACCACATTTTTTGAAGGTATTTTATCAAACACTTCCCTATGTGCCAACCCCATGAACTCTATGCGTTGGAGGAAAACATAGCATTGGTACTAGAAAAAAAACTTTACAAAATGTGTTTCAACAAGTGACAAGGAGCATTGCATGTGCAATACAAGTGTGTGATTGTCAAATATGAACTAACCCAACCGTCGAACTCTTAACAAAAGTTAACAATGCAATTGAAAACTAGTAATTCAAACTTCCAACTCTCTATGAGAGTTTTGTTGAGTGCATCATATCATATACTTTAGGCCTATACTTTATGAATCCACAATTAAACCTTAAATACCTCTTCAAGATAACTACTACACCGTAAAATGTCATTGCTAGCTCTTACCTTGAAAGAGAAGTCACGAGTTCAAATCTTGTAAGGGGTAGGGTATGTACACCTCGTATTGTTAAGTACAAGTTAGATGCCTATACTAGGAGTACAGGGTAGTCTCATATACTTAAAGTCCTTTGTAGACCAAAATACAGATTGCCAAATATTATAGACTGTAAAAGAACCTTTCCTTTCCTTTTCTTTATATGCATCCGAATATACTTATCTTCAAAATGACAATGCTTTGCAAGATCATAAATTAAATCTTAATCCACATAGATTGACGTCTTTTCAGCCATACATTAGCTTCTTTTATGACAGTGGGAGACGCTCAGACGTACGTAATGAGGCGGGCTCTTCTTGGCTATCAATCAAAATAATACAATTGGTTCAATTGTTTGGTATTAAGGAAGGAAGCTTCTCCTATGAGATTCTCGGGCCGGCAGCCCCTAGTTGTACGGCGAAAGATTCTGGGGCATACAGACTTTGGGTGTTCTGTTTTGAGCCCACAAGTTGAGAGACCATGGAGAATCGTGCTTCAACGAAGACTTTGAGGCTTTTTGCGACATTGGGGCAGACAATTTTTCTGCCTTTGCGGCCCTGTGGTCGTGCTTTTTCACGCCATTTATTTATTTGATGTAGATACTCGTGACATTGGGGTTTCAGCTGAATGAGAGTGTCTGCAGGGGGCAGAGGGAGGAGGAGCCGCCATGACGCAGATCTGAAATGATTGTGGTCCATGATCGAACCCCGCCACTGCCGCTGAAACCCCAGGAATAGCAGAGGTAAGTATCTGTAACTAACCTCATTGTTGCTTTGCTTACACTTAACATCCGGTCAAATATTAGGGATGAATGTGGGCAATTGGTGTTAATTTGCAGGAGGCAGAGAAAAGTTTGTCATTCCTGTTTTTGCTTTCAATTAATGGTTCATCATATATTGGGGCAAATTGGGTTGATTGGAACTAATCTGAGGTATACAGCAGAAGCTTTTCATTGCTACTTTGCTTTCAGGTAATGCCTGTTTAAATATTGGGATAAAGAAGAACAGCTGGGGCAAAGTGTCATTCAACATCATTGCAGCTCGCCTTTCTCGGATAGTTACGCCGAAAACTGTCTGTTTCTTGTGTGCCCATGAACTGAACATATGGATTCCACC
>VDFB02024812.1:0-35883 GCA_007258455.2 Sequoia sempervirens
TCGTAAACCAAATCCTAACCCTAATGCTAATCTTAACCTTAATCCTAACCTTGACCCTAACCCTAACCCAAACCATATCCTTGATCAAATATAATTCCTTACCCTACCCTAATTATAATTCCAATCCAAACCTTAATAGTAATTCCAACCCTACCCTTAAAACTAACCAAAGCCTTATTCCTAACCTGAAACCTATTATAATTATAATCCAAACTCTAACCCTAACCATAATTCTACCCCTAACCCTAACATAATTCTCACACTAACTATGACCATAAACCCAACCTTAACACTAAGCCCTAACCCTAATCATAATAATAAATATAAACCAAACCCTAACCCTAATGCCAACCCTAACCCATGATATGAAACCTAATTCTAAATGCTAACTCTAATCATAACCCTAAATATATTAATTTATTAAATGTGTTACGCACGCCACGATTGCTACTAGCTTATCTATCTTAATACATTAAGATATATATTATACGCGGAGAGATATCATTATGGAGGCGTATTTTTTAAATTCATAAAAAAAAGAAAAAACGCTGAGATAATGATATCTCTCGGCGTATAATATATATATCTTAATGTATTAAGATGAATATAAAGCTGGTTACTAATATGAGATCAACCAAACATAGATTAACTTATTTACCACAAATTATTACCTATAATAATATAATCAAATTATACCATAAAATAATAAGAAACATAAAAACACACACATATATATACAAATCTCTACTATAAAATAGTTAGATTTTTGTAAGATTTTTGTAAACAAAAAATGAAATCATTCTTTAAAAAAATATTTAATTTAGCTATGTTGATACTTACAACTTTTTAAACCAATCAAATGCATAAAATTTTTTTTTATAATTTGTAAAGTTAAATATTTTACAAGTTGACTTTAAGAAATTGAATTTTATTTTATTTTTTGTTTAAATATTGTTTTGATTGGTTGAAAAGTAAATTATTAATAACTAGTTAACTAAAAAAAGCCAAAGTCATTATAATAGTACTATGCCTAAGGCAAGTACTAATAAAGAAGCTTTCTTCTGCAAAGTTGATTAGTATAAAGAAAATGATATTTGAAACTTATGCTTCTAAATTTTTAGGATTGAATAGTACAAAATATTATTAGCATTGAAAAGAATTTAGAAATAATATAGATAAGGAGAAAATGAAGTTGGGTTTCATCTTTCATACATGTGTTAAACAGTAAAATATAGAAGCGGCTTCATTTTCATCAATGCAATTCATCTCAGATTTGAATATGAACTTGACTGTTAACTCATTTATCATGTGTTTTCTTTTGTACAGACATTGTTTTGCATAGTTGGAAAAGACGTATCACGTAAAATTAAAGATAATGGAAGATCAGATTTCAGAAGCAGAAGCAGTCACTGGGATAATTTGCCAAGAGAAATGTATTTACATTATGAAATTATATGATACACTGCTTTGAAAAAGAGTTTTCATTGCAATGAAACTCATTTAGGTTATTAGTTCATTTTATTAATAAATTAATTAATAAAAAAGTAAAATTAAGATAGTTTATTCAAATATTTTAATGTCTAGTTTTTGAAATTTGTCTTGAAAATTATTTTATCTATTATTTTATTGAATAATAATTATGAATAATCTTATGTCAGTTATTAAGATTCATAATTAATTGTCTATGTTCAGAGACACAATTAAAATGATAAGAAGAAGTGGAGTGTAATAGCATAAATCTATTAACAAAAACTATTAAAGAAACAAATAAAAAATTAGAACACCACATAAAAATACTAAAAACTGAAAAAACTAATGCTACGAAAGTAAAATCTAAATATAAATATTAAATCATGCAGCAAATATTTTTATGATTTATTGTAATATGTGACACTATAAAGTAAGAGAACCTCTACTTAAATGTATGAATGAACATAGATAATTTAAATATGACAAAGCAAACTTAACATGCATTGAATTTCTTGAAGGTATGCAAAGAGATTTAGAGTATTATTTAGGTGAAAAAAAATTCTATGCTACCTAAAGTGTGAAAGATAAAATACACCACTTAAACTATGAAAGATATGTATTATTTAAATATTGAATATTAATTTAACATTTCTAAAGACTATTTTAGTGATAGTTTTTTAATTTTTTTTTTTTTTTAACCTATACATATATAAGTTTAGAAAACAAAATCAATAAATGTCAATTCTATTATATTTTTATTTAGTGAAGTATATAATTATTAACAATTTTATTTATCAAATTGCATAATAAAACAAGTGGCTAGTACTTACCTTGTATTTTAATTATAGTATTTTAAATTTAATAAAAATAAATGTAAGTATTGTTAATGTGAATAAAACTAAATGTTAATTTTGTTAATTATAGTATTAACATGATATTTAAAAATTTCACATTAATGTTAATTTTTATTAAAATTATATAAATAATTAACATTATAATGTAAATTGTATGATAATGCATGTTTATATTAATAGAATAAAAGGTATTATAAAGATATTTTAAATATAAAAAATAAAAATCAAACGATAGTATAATATAATTAAAAGAAAAAAATGATAATTATATAAATATAAAATTTATCTAATAATTATGATAATATGTATAATGCATTATTATATAGTATAAGTATATGAAAGAATTAAATAATTATTATTTAAACATAAAATTTATATAATAGTTTTGTGCAATAATGATGAAAGATATATAAACAATGATTGAATGTAGTCAAAATAATAGTTCTTACTTCTCAAATGTAGCCAAAATAATAGTTCTTAGTTCTCAAAACTGGGCAAAATAATATTTCATTTTCACTTTTCCTAAAAATCCTCCAATAACACACACAACTTCTTAGCCAATCATATTGATGAAAAATAATTTATAAAATTTATAAAATTAAATATTTTGCAAGTTCACTTTACAAAATTGAATTTATTTATTTTTCAAAAAAAATTTATTGTTTTTGATTGGTTAAAAGCTAACTTATTAATAACTAATCAACTAAGAAAAAGAAAACTCATTGCAATAGTATTGTGTGGCAGCAAGTACTAATAACTCTTCCAATAAAAATAAAGAAAATAGAGAAAGAATGATGTAAATTAATAAAAATAATTTTAAAATAATACTAATGTAAAACTACCATATATATCTCTAAAAAATCTCTCATTGTCTTTTACATAGATTTTTCTAAAGATATATTAGGAATATGATATGTTTAATTCTATTCATTTTGACTATAAAACAGTTAAAAGTGGAGCCAAGTAATTTCATAACATTTTTATTTAATCATTATTCCATTTAGCAATGATTTTTTTTGTATTTAAGGGGTTATGGGCCAACATTTTGTAATACAACTTTTTGCTTATTATATTAGAGTCAATTTTAATTTGTAAGGATTATATTTTTTATATTATATAATTTTAAAAATTATGTTGAAGATGAGAATAAAGTATCATTTTTTTATATTAATTTTTTTGGTATTATTGGACACAATTTATATCTATTTATTTCATAGTTTACTCAAAAAATTCTATATTATGCAAATTATCATGTCTTATATCAATTTTAACTTAAATGCATTCATGTTCAAATATAATAATTAAATTGTATCATATTTAGAAATTTAATTTTAATCAGATAATGTTTCTATTTGGTTAACATCTACAACATAGTTCTATTTTTTTTATTTTGTTTCATTTTGAATTTTAAACATCATTTAGAAATAATTTAAATTAAATGCATTCATGTTGAAATGTAATAATTAAATCATATCATATTTAGAACTTTAATTTTAATTAGACAAAGCCTCTCTTTAATTAACATCTACAACATAGTTTTATTTATTTTTATTTAGTTTGTTTCATTTTGAATTTTAAGCATCATTTAAAAAGACAAATTTAACGTATTTCAACACTTTGATCTCTAACATGTCTCTTAATTTCAAAAAAATCATGTTATGAACAATGATTAATTAATTATTCTAACAATATTATTTTGAATCAATTAACATATTACAATCCATCATTTGTTAAGAAAAACTTGGCATTATCTAGAATGATTTTTGTATTACAATTTTATTTCATTTACTTTTATGTGAATCAATATATTATTTTATATATTTAATATAAAAAAGTATAAAAAATATTATTTATTAAAAAATAAAATATTAAATTATATGTGAATATAAATATTTTTTAGTTTAAAATTAATCATTATATTTTTTTAATGATTTTAATTAATGAATTTGTAAAAAATTTATGATTTGTTTTGATTCTAAAGTTTGGATTTTAAATTGTATAAAATGTTAAGATCATAGGGTTGTCTTGTTATGATTAAGGTATCATCCACCTTGTAAATATTATTATTTATCTATTGTATATCATTATTTATTTATGAACTTGTAAGGGATGTGGGCCCACTGATAGTAGAAAAATATTTAATTATTTTATTTATGAGGTGATAAGGTCAAATCATGGTTACCTATTTTTTGTGAAGCCATGATAATCTAAGAAAATATTTGCATAGCTATTATTAGCCTATGACAACTTGTAAGAGTGTTCCCTAGTTTATAGGGATTACATGACATGTCTACAATAGTGGGATTGTGTAAGAATCATGAAAGAGACAATGTTTAGCATGTAAAGGTTGTATGGATTTTTACTATGGTAATTTCAATTTTTTTTTAATTCATGATAGTACTTTATGGTGGTAATTTGGGCTTTTGTGAGTCTATACATTAAGGGCTTGAGATGGAGACATAATGCATTTTTTTACAAATACATAATGCACACTATATCCTTCTATTAGTGGAATCAAAACAACAAAAATAAAAATTTCTATCATATACAAATGAGAGTTTTAAAATATACAATGTGAGCCTTGCTTATATATGCAACGATGATGAGGAGAGAAGGCAGAACTAAGTGTCTAACTACCCCTCTAAAAGTGGAACACTTGTAATCTCACTTGATAAGTGTGTGAGAAAGTGTTAAATATGCATGTGAGATATTTCTCAAGTAATGAGGATGTATATGTCTCAACCACATGAGGTGAGAAAAAGCTCTAAAATTCCTAAGTAAACTTAAGAAAATGTGAATAGGTCACCCTATAAAGTGTAATTAACTAACTAGTTTTATAATGATCCTATTTGTATTAACACCCTCCCTTAAGTGCATCTCAGGTAGTAATGCATGCACTAATGATGAGCCTCAACTAATAGATCATGTTAGATACTCATACACAAATTTATTTTAAAGAGAGGGTATGTGCAGGATCATCATGGAAAAAATAGGCCCTTAAGTGGCAAAAAAAATAGAAAAATCAGAGTTAGGCAACTTGACGTAAAAATTTGAATAAGCTATCTATATTATTTCAAAACTATGTAACAAGAGAATCTGTAGCAAATTGAATGTAGTTTCTAAACTACTAGGTTTGTTTAAGAAAAAAGAAATCTATTTGCTAAAAATTTAAAATTTCAATGCAGTAGTACGTAAATTTTAGGGAAAAAATAAGAAGTAGGTGTCTGTCTGACCACCCTAACCATAATAAAATGATAATATTTTTTTATAAGATTTTAAATATAAGTAGAGGACTCGTCCCAATGTGATGCATATTTTTTTGTAATTTTTTTCAAAGTAAATAATTAATTATTAATTTTTTATTACAACTTTTCAAAAATATAAAAACTTGTGTCTAACCACCTTAACTTGGTCAAAACTTCATGGAATTCAATTTTTCTTTTTTTAATCCTACAGTATGTGAAGCGTAGAATGTGATGCATGTTTTGGATTCAAAAAATGTGATACCGTTTGAAAGCTATAGATGTTTTTCAATCAATCTATCGATCAGGGCTTTAGTCAAAATTTGAATAGAAAATGAATAATAATTACTAATTAAATTCAAAGTAAAGAATAATAATTACTTATTAAATTCAAAGTAAAGATGAGAATCTCCTTTAAAAACCCTTTTCGTTTCATCAAATTTGGGTAAAACAAATTCGTTAGCCACATACCCATCATATTGCCACTTTTTGGCCCATCATGATCCTACACATACCCGAGAAGTAAAGGAGAAAACCTAGTGGTAAAAAAACTACTCTTCAAAAGATAAAGGATAAAAATGAAATAAAATGTACAAGTTAAGAAGATACAGATAAAATAAGAACCCATCATGACCTCCAAGGATTACTTCTTTTACAAAGTACAATAATTTCCCCCCCATAAGATAGAAAAGAGAGACTATGTAGCCCCCATAAGATGATCACTTGTTTAAATGCTACTTAAATTCTCCATGTGAAGATTTATGTAGAACATGTTGCAAGGTGTGTGCCCTTGGTATCCTTGTGCTATGTAGCACAACACTCAAGTTCATGACATGGCTTAACCACCTCCTATGGATTCATTAACTCTGGCGGTCGTAATGGGCATTAACAGGTCGATCTTTTGGTGCAACGACAATTATCTTTTCAATAATTGGTATTAGAGCCTAGGTCATAGGTTTGAACCCCTCACTTGCACTAGGGGGGATTGTTGTAAGGTGTGTTCCCTTGGTCTCCTTGTGTTGTGTAGTGCATCTTTCAAGTTCGTGATATGGCTTAACTACCTCTCATGGATTCATTAACTTTGGTGGTTGTATTGGGCATTAATAGGTCGATCTTTTGGTGCAACGACAACCATCTTTGCAATAGAACATGTATCAAAGAATTTATGTGTGGAATGTCAATGCATGTCATATGGTTGTAATCCAAATCCCATGTGAAGTCCTACTATAGAGAATCTTTGAATGCTCTCAGTGAAGCATATTTAAACTATAATGTAACATCAAGTACCAAAAATATGAAGTCTTTCTATAAGGATTTTATAGATTCTCTTAGTCAAGTATATCTAGACTCTAATGTAGCAATAATTTTCATAAAAAGAAGACAGATGTCCTTAATGGTGTCTTCCATATCTACAATGTAGGAATCTACAAATAGAGGTGCAATGTCTAGTAGAAATATGTCTCAATGTGGTGAATTTTGAAAGATGATGTTGAACACACCTAAATACTGAGAGGGGGGTGGGGTGAATCAATATCTTCAAAAACTTAAACCCTTTCAGATCATAAACCCTTTAGTAATATACAAATTCAAAATATTAGAAAGATTAACAACTCATTCATAGATTAGATAGACTTAATCTAATCAACAAAAATGAAAGATAAAAAATGAACACACATTCAAGAGAAAACACCAAATTTACATGGAAAACCCAAGAAGGCAAAAGCCATGGAGAGAATCTCTCAATATAGAAGCTTGTTGCTTACAAAATTATAATTTTTAGGCTCACTCCCTATGGACTTGTAGGCTAAGGTGCACAACCTTAGGAAAAGATACAAGAGACTTCTAGTACTAAGGCACACAACCCTAAGGCAAGATACAAATTACAAGGACCTAATGAGATTCACTATCTAAGAGTAGGATACATGAAGATTTAGGAATTATAACATTTGGAAACAATACACTATACTAATTGAGGCATTAAAGATAATTTCCCTTTTCTTTTCACAACTCACTAATTCAATTCATCTTCACACATATCCACACTCTCATTCATCTTGCAACTAAAATGTTCTTGCATTTATATCCTCTACAAGATCTCAAAATATTAATTAGGTCGACTAGAAAGAATGCAAACAATGATTTCAACAAGTCGGCCACAAAAACATAGTGTGGTCTTATCTAGAAGATAAAGAGGGCCAAAATAATCTTATCACATATCCCAATGTGATGCCAAACAATTCACACACTAGTACACATCAAACCAAGTTAGAAATAAGGAAACGTGTAAATGAAATGTGTAGCACAATACCAATTGTCCCAAAAACACATTTGCAACTGAATTTAATCAATGTGGTTCTCAACAAGATAGGTCAGGACCCAAATACATCTAAACACAACTTCATATGTTGGCGCAAACCCCCAAGCACATGGTGCAAGAAAGATAACAAACCCTATTGGCCAGATATCCACAAATTTCCCATAAAACCAACACAACATAATATATGGCACCAAAGAGATCAACCAATGATGTGCAGACCACAAAGAGATGTTTCATTAACATCCAAAAACACTTCTAGACACTTCTTTCACACTATCATGCCACAAAAATCCACCACAAACCAAATAGAAGTAGAACACTTCATCCCATAAGCATAAAATACATAACCATGGGATAGAACATTAGAAGATCAACTTGCAGTACACACCATCACATGAAAATTGAATTGATACACTACACAAACACTGAGCACACACATCTATGAAGTCACATGAGCATAAACATCAATTCGGAGAAATGTGGAGTGTTTCTGGACCAGTCCAAACAACCAACAAAACTGTCAATACATTGCAAATAGTAGAAACCTCCTTGAAAATATTTGTGACTTGAAAATATACAATTGCAACATCCACATAACACAAAAACTAAATCCCAAACCACATGATCATTTCTTCAACCATGGAGTAATGTGGATCATTCTCCCAAATAGCCTTCAAAGCATCTTCCTGAAACAAAAGCTTTCACCAACATGTGGAAACCAGAACTTCCTTGTAGTAACACTTACTTCCTCAGGAGAAATAAGAGAGAGCATACAACATACTAGAGACCATTAACAACATCTCTCCACCACCAAAATTACTTCTAATTTTCATCTTAATGCTTCTAATCCTCATCTTAATATATCATCATGTTATCATCTCTTATGTTAGCAACCATACTCAATAATTCTATACTTGTCATCAAACAAGGCATGCCATCCAACCATGAAAATCAACATCAAAGGAATGACATACAACCAATGCCAACCAAACATCATAGAGTATCGACAACATACAACTAAAAGCACCTCAAAAAAAGAACAAATGACAACCAATGTCAAGCAACAATCTCAAAAAAATGTGCAACAGTCTCCCCAAGTGTTGACAACCAATGCCAACAAATTCACCAAGTGTTGACATCACAACAATATCCTCAAGTGTTGACATCAATGACAACAAATTCTAATAGATGATACCTTAGTGCAAATAATTATTGGAATTTCTCAAGGAACCAACTTTGAATTCATATGGAGAAATAGGTGATGAGATCTCAATGCATGTAATTGAACATCTTTTAGCTCAATATAATGGTGATTCCACGCAAGATTTATAAGTGAGACTATATGATGCTTTAGTATGGGAAGAAAATTATTAAGGGAAATGTGGAGGGTATGTGCAGGATCATGATGGAAAAAACAGGCCCTTAAGTGGAAAAAAATTCAGAAAAATCAGAGTTAGGTAACTTGATGTAAAAAATTGAATAAGTTATCTATATTATTTCAAAAATATGTAAGAATAGAATCTATAGAAAATTGAATGTAGTTTCTAAACTACTAGGTTTATTTAAAAAAAAAATCTATTTGGTGAAAATTTAAAATTTCAATGCGGTGGTACTTAAATTTGAGGAAAAAATAAAGTAGTGTTGTCTAACCACCTAACCACAATAAAATGATAATATTTTTATAGGTTTTAGATATAAGTAAAGGACTCATGCCCCAATGTGATGCATATTTTTGTAATTTTTCAAGTAAATAATTAATTATAAATTTTATTAAATTTTTAAAATATAAAAGCTCATATTGTCCATAACTTAATTAATTCATGAAATTCATTTTTCTTTTTTAATCCTGGTATGTGAAGCATAGAATGTACATGTTTTGAATTCAAAATATGACACACCATTTAAGCTATAGATATTTTCAATGACCCTATCAATTCAGACTTTAGTGTGTTTGAATAGAAAATGAATAATAATTGTGATAAGTGAGAGTATTTTTCCATAGCGTGTCAAATTGAGTATTGCTGCTCGAGTTCAGCGTGTAGTTTTGGTCAAACTCATTAACCTGTTTATGGTAGTGGTTCCATAAGAACCCATCTCTCGCGATATCGATGGTCCCTTAGCACTCCATTGCATCATTGATGCTCATAGGGCAATCTTGGTCCATCCTGGGAGGTCACCCATCGATCTTGCTCCGACTCAAGCGCCCAACGGAGAGTTTTCTCCAAGGTTAAGCCCGCTTGAGTTGTTACCCCATTTGCAAAACCTTCAGCAAGTGTTGTGCCTTATGAACCATTCATAATAGAGCCCCTTTAGCTCATCAATTGATAAGTAGGAGGTATTTTTCCATAGTGTCAAATTATGATATTGCTATAGGTTCAGCCATGTAGTTTAAAGTCAAACTCATTGACCCATGTTTCATAGGTAGTGGTTCAACGAACCCATCTCATGATATCAAATGGTCCACTTATTTTCAGTGCATCTGGGTGGCGGCTCATAGAGGAATTGAAGCCTTTGGTCGGGAGTCTGGGAGGTCACCCATCGATCTTTGCTCCAGCTCAAGTGCGCTTAACGGGGTTTCTCAGGTTAAGCCGGCAGTGTTACCCCATTGCAACCTTCGGCCGTGTTGTGCCTTATGAACCATTCATATTAGGCCCTTTTGCTCATCAATTGATAAGTAGGAGGTATTTTCCCCATTCATAATAGAGGCCTTGCTCATCAGTTGCAGTAAATAGGTATTTTCCATGGTTCGCAAGGCTGGCATGCTGGCTGGTTGCAAATGAATGGCTCTTTCAGCGGGCTTAACGGAGGAAAAATCACAGTTAGCAGCGGCTGCTGGGCGGCTCTTGAGATGGTGAACCTGCGGGATGGACCGACCGCCACCGCAATGACATCACCTGGAGCGTGATGTGAAATGGTTCATTGATAATAGAGATGGTTGTTGAACCGCTACTCTGAAACGTGGGTCAATGGTTTGCTGCGAAACTACACGAATCCGATAACAATATCATAATATTACTTATTAAATTTAAAGTAAAGCATAATTTATATCAGTGGAAAGTTGAGAATCTCCTTTAAAAACCCTTTTCATTTCATCAATTTTGGGTAAAAAAAAAATCGTCAGCCACATACCCATCATATTGCCACTTTTTGGCCCATCATGATCCTGCACATACCTTGGAATTTTATAGGACATGACTCATTGAAGTGATAAAAGGAATGACTCAAGAAACCCCTTGGTTCAATTTTAGATCCCCTAAATTGAAAATGTAGAACAAGGGGTTGAAGTGTTTTGGACATGACTCATAAGAGTGCTCAAAAGCACTAGTCAAGACAATATTCCTAAATTATTAGTGCTAGAAGAAAATGACTTAAGAGAAATGTAAAATTTCTAAGAACATGACTCATGAAAGTTCTCAAAAGAACAACTCAAGAAAATCACCTTGATTATTATATTTGACCCCCTGAATTTGACAACTTATAGCTTAGTTTAGTGTAGGTTTTTTATTTTCCTTATGTTAGGGGTATTTCTCTTTTCCTACACATTATTTAAGATTGCTTAAGTTTATTAGGCGTGGTTAGTATGAGGACACATGGAAAAATACATTAGCTACATGTTTCACTCTCTCCCACACAATGATAGTTGAGTTACACACTCTCTTTTGGTTTGTTGTACCACCTCTCATAACCACTATTTTTCCTTACCTAAGTAGGTTACGGGGTAGTTGGGTTTCTCACCCTCTTTTGATTTTATGTGCTACCTCTCACAACCTCTCTTTTGTCTTCACCTAAAGAGACTATGCCACATATTTTGGCATTTACCAAGTAGGTAAAACCTCCCACCTTTTATGAGTAGTAGGAGTTAATGCGCCTCTTGGATGTATATGCCCTTTTTTACTATATATATACAACACTTTACTATCACCTTCACTAGTTTCATGATAGCTAGGTGCAAGTATCAAGAGTATTCTCAAATTCTTTTTCTTTGTCTCTATTTTTTTCTATTTTCAAATTTTATCTCCATTCTACTATTTTGATTTTTGATCATTTGTTAACTGGAGTGCATGTGATCTATGATCAACATCAAATCCTAGCTTGATTCTTGCTTCTTGAAGAATCTAACATGGTATCAAAGAGAATTTGTCTAGTATAGCTTACTTTGTTATCTAATTTTTTGAGAGATTTGAGACTAATAAATACGTAATGTTTTTATCAAAAAATTAGTATGCTCTTCTGTTGCATCCTTAGATGATCTAGAGAATCAGATAGGTAGAAGGAAAAATAAGAATCTTTATACTCTATTTTGCATATTGTGTTCCTATGAGATATGGGTGATTACAAAATTTTGGTAATATTGGAGGCATTTTCATCCTTTCAAGAGTGTCCATAAGGTTTGAGAAAGTCAATATTTGCTTTTATTTCACCAAAATCAGATATTGTAGGACACAATAACAATTTAGAGTTTGAAATTTGAAATCCTTTTTACTTGAGCCATTTTAATTTTTGCATCAGAAACTCAACTTACACTTTCTAGAAAGAAAAACGCTTTTCGGGTTTTGTTTGGAGGGTCAACAAACCATCTAGGTATCTTTTATTTTCTACATATTCATAATAAAGTTTTCAAAAATTAAGTCAAAATAAGATGTTTTTTTGTGAGAAGATTTGATATTTTTCGACTTTGAAATAAAGATTACTATCTTCAATATTGTCACATCTCAAACTTTGGTACTGCTTGATTTTACTTTATATAGAACTGAAAGATGAGTGTGTAGTAGAATAAGCATGTGATATTTGAAAGAAAGAATAAATGAATGTTATTTTATTCTAGAAAAATGAAATGTGATGATTATTTTTTAAATTCAAATGATATAACATAGAGAATGATGAATTGTATTTCTCTGATTTATATGTCTTGGACACTAATCTATTAATGGGTGCTTGAGTTTATATGAGAAGCAGGTTTGTCAAAGACTAAGAGTGTAGTTGAGGTAGAGGAGGTTAGCTAGCTGGCAGGGTTAAGTTGGAACAGATCCTCTCACACGCACACACCACTTAGTAACATATAAATTGCATTTATGATGTTATTTAATTGATTATTTATATTGTTTTACTTTGCAATTTGTTTATTTAAATTAATTAGTGGTAAATTAAAATGCATAGAAATAAAAGAATTAGTTTAGTATATTTTTAGTTGATGCTTTATTTGAGAATTAAGATGTTATTTATTTTATTAAATTGAGGATAATGTGTTGCATAGAAAACAAATCTTGCTTTCTTTTAAAATTAGATATATTGGAAAACTTAGAATAAAATGGAAAATGGAAAGATTTTTGAAAACAAAGTGATAAGATAGAAGACATAAAAAGTTAGAAAAATATGAGAAAAGTTGTTAAAAATTAGAAAACAAAATAGAAAACAAAGCAAAAATAAAGTTGGAAAAAGAGGAAGAAAATAATAAAAATTTTATAAAAACTATTATATCTCAACAAGAGGATACATTCTAAAAATTATTATTTTTCTGTTATCTTTCTTCTTTCTCTCTGAAAAAACAAAAATGGATGCAAAATAAGAACAGTAGAATTGGATAGAAACTGGGAAAAGAAGTGGAACTGATCGGGAAAGGACAATAGAACTAAAGAAAAATCGTCAAGGATAAGCATTGGATTCCAAGTTTTTAATCATTATTTTAATTTTACTTCAGTTGGTGAGTGTAAATGAGTTATCTCATTTTCTCGTGTAAAAGATTTAATTTCATTCAGTCGAATATTACCATTGTAAATGTGCTTTATCTTTCTGTATGAGGAATTAGGAATCCAACTAGCATATTTTATTTCCGTTATATATATATATATATAGATATCTCCTTATATTTATAATCCAATTTATACAAGCACAATTGTGTATCCGCTACCAATATATTTGAAACAAAAGATAAATTAGTTGAATCACCAAATTGTGCATGGCTTGGAGATGTTTGAATTTTTTTAAAAATAATAAATATAATCAAAGTTTTGAGTGGCAACCTCTGTTGCAAGAGAGGGAGCACTATGGAGGGGACAATGACCTCTCCATAGGCCGCAACCTGAGGAGAGGGAGCTGCCCTACCATAGTAGTCACGCCCCAAGAGGAGGCTATCACCCCTCTCCATTCTATTCTTTGGGCATCTAATATGCCTACTTAAATCTGAGAATGTAAATATTTTTTTTGCATCAAACCACCATCCTCCAATCCTCTCTTGCAGTGCGCTTTTCCTTGTAGAAAATTTAGGCATTTCAGCCTCTTGTGGATTGATTCTTGGGTGCTTGTATTTTCTCTTTGAAATTTAACTTTGGATTTGAATTTGCAATAGTCTTGAAGAATAAGCTTGAGAGTTCTTTCAGTAGGTGGTTTCAAGGCTTGAAAATATATATGTAGATTAATGTATTTGCATTCAGTAGAACAAGTGAACCTTTGGGTTGGTCATCGCCTCTAATCCTTATCCCATAAGATGCATACACGAGGATGAATCTTATCCTAGGATAAGTCTGAAAATAGATTAAATGAAGTCATTGAAAGATTATGTGTAGGACTACGTTCTTTTTAGGATTTCTATCTGCTAGTGTATAAATAGATAAACTACTTTTGGACATGAAAATTGAATTCGGTTATAAGAAGATTGATATATATATAGGTATGGGAAAAGTTTAAATTCTGAATAAATAGAGTTTAAGTATCTAATTTATGGAAGAACTTATATTGTTTTATGCATACAAATCTGTATTTATTTTAAATATAAAATCGTAATTTTGTATTTGTTGTATATAGTTTTGATTATAAATGAAATCTATATAGTCTGGGATTTAAATTCTATTTTTAGTAGATCTTTTCCTAAATATATGTATAGAGATATATAAGTATGAGTATATACATATATATATAATTTCTAAAAAAGAATATTTTAATCTGACTCAGTAGTTTTTACACACAAATCTGCATTCTTATTTCACTTGAAAATTGAACAATAGAATATTTGTACAAATCAAAGCTATAGAGATACATATAGATATGTGAAATATAGTAATTGATTGGTTGAGTTGTAGAATTATTTTGAGCAACTTATTTATTAATGGTTATTTGTTTTTTCAATGGTATTGAAAACTTATCTACCATTTAGCAAACTTGGAATTAAATATGTCTTGAAAGAACTTGATGATTAGCAACTTCTTGTTAGTTTTACAAACTTGAGAAAATTATGCAATATTTATTCTTTATGAAACCACTTCCGGGACATGATGCCGAATGTGGGCTTTCAAAGATGATAGTTTTCCTTTTCAAAACTATCATTTTTATCATATTTGCTTGGCCAAGCTAGATGCACCATTGAAACAGATGGATTAAAAAGCCTAGAATATATATATATCCTGATAGCGAGTAATATGTCATTCTAGTGTTAGGGATTGCATATAGGCTACATGCTTGCATCAAGAGTTCCCTCTTTCTTCTTCATCACAGGTTACTAGGTTCCTCACGCAGGGTCAGAGTTTTCTTCAAGCTAGGAAGAAATCCAAGCAAGTATTATGCTTCATGGTTGGGCAGAAAAGGTGCTTGGACCCACTCTTGGTCTTGGCTTTGCGGAAGAAAGATCAGTGTCATGGTGGTCTAGCACCGAGGAATTCTCATCATATGGATACTTATACACGTTTCTTGTATTACCTTGTATGGCTTGCATAGCCAATTATAAACTTAACTTGTGAACTTGAAGTAATCATTGATATGTACTTATATCTGTAACATTGAAATAGATGTTGTAACACCACTTGATGTAAAATTTTTACATTCAAAATTGTAATTTCCTTGGAGCAATCTTATTAACATATATATATTGTTTCATTATTCTTATGTGAAAATGTATCTCGTATCAATATCCTTAATTGGAAATGTGAATATTCTTTGAGATTACCATGTTTAGTAAGTAAGGTTGATGTTCTTTACAAGTACCTTTATTGAACCATTGCTATATCAAGTACCTATCCAACCTTGCATACCAAGCTATGGGAGCTTGCTTCAATCCATAAAGTGCCTTTTTCAATCTGCAAACAATATCCAGTTTGTTTGATAACTGAAATCCTTCTAGTTGTTCAATGTATACTTCTTCCAACTCACCATTCAAGAAAGTAGACTTTACATCCATCTGATAAACCTTGAAATCCTTATGTGTTAAAAAATCCAAAAGCATCCTAATGGCTTCCATTCTTTCCACCAAAGCAAAATTCTCCTCAAAATCTATTCCTTCTACTTGTGAATAGTCTTTACACACAAGTCTTGTCTTGTTTCTTACTTCTCCATGCTCATTCAGTTTGTTCCAGAATACCCACTTGGTTCCAATCACATTCTTGTTTGTTGGTCTTGGGAAAATTTCCCAAGTATGCTTCTTATCAATCTACATTAGTTCTTCTTCCATAGCCTTGATCCAATATTCATCTTTGCATGCTTATATCATTGTTTTAGGTTCAACTTTAGAGAGTAAACATAGGTTTAATACCTATTATTTGGCCATAGAGACATTTCTTCTTGTCAACACACCCTTGATTTTTTCACCAATGATCCGATCTTCAAAATGATTCTTTTGCACATACTTAGGAGTCTTAGGAATCCTTTCCAGAGCTTCTTCCTCTTCAATCTAAACTTCTTTCTCCTTCATCACTATCATTTTCTTTGCAAGAGGAATCATTTGATTCATATCCATCTATCACCACAACTTTTTTTTGTAAGTCTTCATCCACTTTGACACATTTACCCTCAAAAATATTCTTCAGCCTCTTGTTGTAGCACCACTAAGCTTTGATTTTTATAGAATATCCAAGGAAGATACCTTCATCAGATCTTGTATAAAAATTTCCTAAGTTTTATTCATCTCTTATGCTATAGCACTCGCTTCCAAACACTCTAAAGTATTTGATATTAGTAATCCTTCCATACCACAACTCATAGGGAGTCTTTGCACTATTTTCTCTTCTTTGAACTCTATTAAGAATGTAGAAAATAGTATAAATTCCTTCTCTCCAGTATACTTTTGGTAGGTTTGCTTCTTTCATCACTGTTCTTGCAGCTTCCTGAATAGTCCTATTCTTTCTTTCAACCACTCCATTTTGCTGAGGATTCCTAGGGGCAAATAAATTCCTCTTTATCCCATGGTTCTCACAAAAAAATATTAAACTCATTGGAGGTGAACTCTCCACCTTTGTTAGACCTCAAAAATTTGATTTGCATATCCGTTTCATTCTCAACCATAACTTTGAATGCTTTAAATTTATTTAGAGCTTATGATTTTTCTTTGAGAAAAGTAACCCATGCCATTCTAGAATAATCATCAATCAATAGCATGAAATACATGTCACCTTGAAGACTTCTTACTTTGATAGGACCACAAAGGTCTATATGCATCAGTTCCAATAGTCTATTAGTAGATTATTCTTTGAATTTGAAACTTCTTCCTTGCTTTAAAACAATTTGACATTCCTTGCATACATCATTGATGGGCTTTATAATCCTTAATAGAACTCTGACAGCTTGAACTGAACTAATTCTCACTAGGCTATCAAAATTAATATAACACATCCTTCTATGCCATAGCCAAATTTCACTAATATGAGTCATAAAGCAGTGACCATCAACACATTTGAGTTCATAAACATTTCCATCTATCCCTCTTCCAGTAGCAACCATAGTTATGGATCTTTTTTTATCTCACATCCATCATCCTGAAACATAATATTATAGCCTTTTCCACACATTTTTCCAACAGTTAAGAGGTTGTCTCAAACCATTAACATAAATAACATCATTTGTATTATGCTTTCCATCAAAACTAGTAGAACCTTTTCCACATATCTTAGCAGATGTATCATCACCAAACTTTAGTAGATCTCCTTCATATTTCTCAAGTTTAACAAACTTACTTTTGTCACTGGTCATATGATTTGAGCATCAATTATCAATAATCTATTAGTTCCTCTCCTTTCTAGCATGAAGAGTAGTCACCATAGCATTGTGACCTTTTCCAAAGCACTTTCCTTCACACATCTATCAGAGTTAGCAAAATAGATTCAACTTTCATAGCCATGAACAAGCATTCACTATCCTCATCATCTCAATAGTTAGATTCATCATCAGATATACTGGCATCTTCTCTAACATAATCAATTTTCTTAATTGCTTTACCTTTGTTTACTTTGTTCTTGTCATTTGAAACATTGTTCGGACATCTTGAAGCATAATGGTCTATCTTACCACAACTAGAAAATTTGAAAGGAAACTTACCTTTGTATTTACCAATACCCTTTCTCATTCTCCTTACAAAATGTGTTTCTACATCATCAAGATCCTCTTGATCTGATTCCTCAATCTTCTATGATTTTCTAGCCTTAAAATCAATCACAACTTTTGTATTACTTGGACCAAATTCTCTCATTTCCAAAGCAGATAAATCACCATACAACTAATCTCTAGAGTATTTTCTTAAATCTTGAACCTCCTCAATAGCATAAACTTTATGACTATGAGATTTAGGAAGAGTTCTCAATACCTTCTTTACCACTTCTTCAAGATTCCACCAAGACCTCTAATGGAATTGACAACTTTTTCCACCTTTTGCATGTAGCTTGTAATGTTTTCATCTTTAGACATTCACGGGTTTTCAAATGTGATCTTTACATTCTACATCTTAGCTTGCTTGACCTTATCATCTCCCTCATAAATACTTTCCAACTTTGTCCATATTTCTCTAGCAAATTTCAAACTCATAAGTTTCACAAGTTCAATATTAGAAAGACCACTGAAAAGAGCATACCTTGCTTTACCATTGTTCTCATAGGCTTTGATCTCATCATCGGTCTTTGGACCATTAGTAGGTATAGTATATCTAGGATCAATAGAATTCCAAACTCCAAGTCCAAGAGATACCATGAAACATTCCATCCTTGTATTTCAGAATCCATAGTTTGATCCATTAAACAAAGGAGAATCCCTCTTGTGCATCATCCTAGATCTACTTTAAGTGGTTAAGCTTTCTTCCAAGGAATCTTTCTCTAATACCAATTGTTGAATACACACAAGACAATTGAGAGGGGGTTGAATCAGCTGTACATTAAAACATCCAAAAGCCTCATAAATATTTAGATTCACATCAAATTAATCAACCCTTAATCTATTAGAATGATTTAGCATGAAAGCAAATAAAAAAATTGAAACACGCCAACACCTTGCACAATAGAACACTAGATTTATGTGGAAAACCCAAGAAGGGAAAATCCATGGTGGGGATTGGCTCACAATATAAAGTAATTGCAGCACTTAATACAAAAGGCTCATTGTTGAAGGGCTCACTACTAGTGGATCACTTCTAGATTACAAAAAAGAAGAAAGAAGAATGTTATAGTGATAAATCCATCTCAATGCAATATAAAAGTCCACCATAGCATCATCAACACATTATAACATCTCTAAAGATTGTAGACACCTTCTGCTCACTACTTCCAGTGGTCTAACTCATTTAAGCTCTCACTGCACTTCACACTTTTGCAATTCACATCACTCACTTCACACATAAATCCTCCACCAACACAACACTTATTTATACCTTCTTCAACCTTGAAAATATTCTCCAAGGTTGGCTATGCACCTCAACTGTGCAAATTCAAATTAGGTTTGTAGTCACCCAAAATAATATTTAATTAAATATACTTGTTATTTATTTAATTTAACCCACTTCCCTTATCCGAATACTTAATTAAATAAATATTTGTTATTTATTTAATTAATTTCCCCATTACCTTTATCCATGACCTTTAATTAAATAAATCTATATTTATTCAATTAAAGTTAACATTTTCCTACATCCCATAACCTTTTTTAAGTTAATTAATCCTTGATTAATTAACTTTATCCCCATCCTAAACCTCACTATCCAATTCTCCAAATTTTGACTCCACCCAATTTAATAAACCCTTGGTTTATTAACTCAACCTATCCTCATTAATCAGTTAATCCATGATTAGTTGATCTAACCCTCATACCTAATCATCATTATCATTATTTCCTATTTTTAAATTCCTACATCTCACCTACCCCTACTAACCTCTTACACAAGCTACCCTATGAGCCACCCTATCTCTTAGACAACTTTAATGTCTCTCTTAACAATGTGTGCTCACACATGTGAGCACACCTCCCCATTTCACCCCTATCCATCCTGTGACACTTGTCATAAGGCTAATCAATCCTCATCCTTCATCCAAACCTCACCTTCTCAATCAATCTCAACCCTCCATTATCCAACCAATTCTATCCCTTGATTCCTCTCACCAAAATCCTATATAATGAGCCCTTCGCTCTCATTCTTTCAACACATATTCATCCCATCCTTATCTTGTCCAAATCCTCATAAGAATTTTCTATATCCATACCATCATCATGTTAAAATTATGAGCAACCACATCCCTTCAATCATTGGAGAAAATCTACAAGACAAGGGTACATCTTGTGAGCTCAATCCATGAAGAGGAAGGAGCTATGAAGGTATAACATTCTTGAGTGTATTTACTATGCATTTTCATCTATTTCTATCATTTACCTTCTTACTCATCTTATCCATCTTCATTTTGACACACCCAGTGGCTTCCCACCCCTTTTTTCTAATGTTTCATCAAGTTTTTGTGTTTTGAAGTTCTAGGTGCCATTTTTGGGTAAATAATACAAAGTGGTTCCTAAGTGCAGACTTGTGGCACCTAAGTTCAAAGTTGCAACACCCGTGTAACCCAGAACTACGCCTTTTCTTTCTGACACTTCCTTCATCATTCTGACCTAGTTCTAGGGATTCATTGGCTTCTAACATCTTTTTTTATAGGTCTTCATTGTCCTAACACTTTTTTTGTAGGTTCATCCACCATTTGCATGCTTAAACTAGGTGTTTTAAAAGTTTTGTGAGACTAGGGCTTTATACAAGCTTTCTAGGTCATGTATGATCTTCTTCATTTTGAGCTCATTTTCATTACATTAGGAGGCATATTTTGGCTCAATATTCATGTTTTTAGGTCCCCCAAATGTTCATCCATCCATTTCTCCATCTGGGTTGGTCCAAAACTTTGTTTTCTAACCTTCGAGAGTCATTTTATGGCACTTTCTGTAAAATGGCGCCTAAGTCATTATATACAATTTAAGGTTGTTTTCTCAACTAGGTATCTAAAAAAAATTCAATTTTTCACTCCCAAAAGCTATCTTTTTGGCCCAAATTGAAAAACTCTACCTCCTTTCACAGAATGGCACCTTTGTTTTAACAGAAACACAACTTTATCTACAAAACTATATTGGGTTTCAAAATGCATCTTTAGGTCTTCTTCAGTTGTTCTTTGCATCTAATCTCTATTTTTGGATTCTAATGCATGTTTTAGGTCTCTAATTCTCATCTAAGGCACAAATAATCACATATCTATGCTTATTTCATGCTAAAAAACATTTTATGTGATCATCTTATCATCTAATCACTTGTTTTGCAGCTTGAAATTGATTGTCAAAGGAAAAAACATCAAAATACTAACAATTTCTTGCAAATTCGTTTGTCCAATGATTTCTTTTTTCCACTAATCTAGGTACATTTCATTTCTTAAGGTTACTAAACTTTTATGTGATTTTTCTTTGAGTGAGTGGTGTGTATGCTCTCCTCTCATACCTAGTGTGATTTGAGGATCAAAAACATCACTTACTCTTTTTATTTTTCTCTTCAACCCAAGGAACCCAATGTGTGTATGCTCTCCCCTCACACTTTGTGCAATCTTGGGGATCAAAAATACTTGGATCATTAATTTTAGGGGGATTTCCTAGGGATTTCATCACCCTAGGGGATGACTCCAACTCTCGTGTTCCAACAGAGTATAAAGAGTGGGAGGTGAGAAAGCCACCTTTCTTGGAAGTGGAATTTTTTCAATCGGTCTAAGCCTCCAAGAATTTTATACCTTGGAGAAGTGAAGGTGGAGAGTGGGTTACCCTCTCCTCCTGGATGTTTGACATTGTTCCCTTTCATCTATAGATGTGGGCCTCACGTACCCTTGAGGTATATAGAGGACTCCCTAGCAACCTTAAGTATCTTAGATTAAGACCTTTCCGTCATAGCTTAGTGTGGTGTAAGGGATGTAGATCATACCCTGAAGTTACCACATACTCCCTTAGGTTGAGATAGAATCCCTTGTGGAGAACTATGATAGTTCCCAAGGAGAGAGAGAAGGTGAGCCCATTGGCATCCATTGATGACCCTGTTCGACTGGATCTCTAACTATCCACCTTCACGAGAAAGGATGTATCACCCAAGTATCAAGGAGTATTAACCCAAGCTTGCTTGGGTGGGGGGCCTACACTAATCTATAATCCCACTTGAATAACTTAGGCTTGTGCAAGTGCTTGAAGTGTCTTCTTGTTCTATACTTGTAAAAAATGAATCAGCCAAGGGTCCGAGGATTGAACATACACTACAAAAATCATTCAAACTTAGCCAATTTGTTTGTTTGTGTGCTTTCAATTATATCTCCTATTCAAGAAAGAAAAACCTTCACATCATCCAATTCTTCCTATCCTCAGCATCCCTCCACATCCTAATCATACCATCTTTTCCTTCCTAATCATCCCTTTTCATCATAATCACCTAATCCTAATCATCCCATCCTAATCCACTATGTTCATCTTAATCACCCATTCTAATCCTAATCACCCCCCATCTCATCATAACCATCCCCTGGGTGCTGCCACAATACTATGTCTCACTTTTGGGATGTGCTGATTTTTGCCTGAAATAACTATTTTTAGAAAAAATAATGATTTAAGTCTTGAGGGGCTCCATCTAAAGGGTTTTAATTTAATAGGGATGGATAAGACCCCCTTATATCAAACCCCCTTGGATAGAACACCTCTAGTATTAAATCATACCCACAATGGAGTCTCCTTCATAGCTATCAAAATGTTGGCAAAAAACCACTTTTTCTTTACCTTTTGAGGGATTAAATAACATCATTTAAAAATTATATTTTTCAAGATTGTAGCCCTTGAAACTATCTTTCCAACAAGTATAGGTTTGATATATTTTCATTTTATCATGTATTTAATTTTTAATTTTTACTAAACATAGGTTTTTCTCTAAACATCAAGCTCTTTATTATGCAAAGGTGGAAAAATAGTAAACCATTGTAAAAAAATTTCAAAAAATATCCATTCCCTAGATATTGATTTCCTTGTTTCACCCAAAAAGGAAAAATTGGATTTCAATATATACACAAAAAGTTAGGTTGTATGACACACACGTATGTCCAAATTATAGTTACAATGACTTCAAAAATTAATTTAAAAAAAAATATATGAGACAAAAAATTATGAAAAATAATCCTTTCCCTAGATATTGATGTTGAGAATCTATATTCTAAAAATTAGAATTTAATCCTTTATAGAAAAAAAGTTATGTTGTACGACACAAACGTTACTTTCTAAAAATGTTGTTTTCTGTTTGAAACCAATTATTAAAGGACATGTTGAAATATTCATGATTTACTTCAGAAAATTTGAAAAAAAAAAATTTAGAATCTACACACAAATTTCCACAAATCACTAGTTCACATCATCTTCAAATTCTTTATGGTTTAGCTACTATAGGTCTCAGAAGATGAATATTCAGTTAAAAATATTGATGCAAATGTTGATCTTGGGAAAAAAGTGAGACACAATATTGTGAATTCACCCCCTATTATCCTAAACATCCATTTTCATTCTATTCCCCCTCCTTAATCACTTTATCCTACTCATCCCATCATAATCCTCTACAATCATTCTAATCACCCATCGTATCTGAATCATCCCATAATCTATATTCCAATCCATCCTTAATCCTCCATTTAGGACCCTAAGACTAATTTTCCTAATCCATTTGAGGTCCTAATAATTATCCTAATCATCTTCCATAATCCCTATCCAATTTGATCATTAATCTTGGTCCTAATATCCCCTATCCTCCATCATCCTTAATCCTCATCCTCCATCATCATCCTTAATCCACATCCCCCATTATCATCCTTAATTTTCATCCCTCATCATCATTTTAATCCAATCCCCCTTTCCAACCTAATCCAATTCCAACCAAATCCCAATCTGATCCATTTATGCTCATCCAAATTCAATCAACCATTATCCATATATCTTCTCAATCAAGCATCCAAATCCCATCCTTAACCAAAAATTCATCACTTGAACATCAAAATTTGTTTAAGGATTTAATTTCCTTCATACATCATATATTTCCATCATTATCTAAATAATTCATCTAAGGATCCTATCCTTAATCCAACATCATCCATCTCAAATCCAATCCCCCAATCAAAAATCAAGGCCTTAGTTTGATTTCATCTTTAATCTAAACTTGCTTAAGAACATTAGCCTATCTTAAAAGTATAGTTATCAAATCCACTCAATCCCTACTTAAGAACTTTTTCTATCTTAAGTAGAAATCAAATCCAATTAACTCTTGCTTAGGAACATTAGCCTATCCTAAGTATAGAGAATCAACCTTAATCAAATCAAATCATCTTAAGGTCTTGAAATTTGATCCCAAGTCTGATCCCATCCTCCATATTCATCTTCATACTTTATTCTTCTAATCACCTATCTTGTCCTAATCATCCCTTAACATATATTTAATCCATCCATAATCCATCCTCATCCAAAATCAATCCCAAACTTTCCTCCTCCAATCAATCCTCTGCCATTTCTAATCATCTAATATATCCTCCATCCAACCCAATCTATCCTAATTCACCTTCATCCATTCCAACCCAACCCAATATCATGCACCCATATCCTAATTCCTATGATGATAGTGAGAATATTGTGCATCACCTTGAATCTATGATTATTAGACAACATTCTCCAAGCTTCCACTAATCACCCATCCAATGTCCCCCTCAAACCCCACCCACACTCTCATCACCCATATTATCCTCATGGGATCCCATCACCAATCATCTCCTCATCTACTACTTTAATATTGATAGGGATTCCATGCTTAGATATCTCCTTAGAATTGGTGCTAAACTTCGACCCTCCCCACCTTCATCCAATCCCAATGCATCTCCTCTTGCTTACCATTCCCCTTCCTTTGACAAGGGAGGCCAAGCCTTTAGCCAAAATTCCTCATCCAAAACCCCCATCTCCATATCCTTTTCAAGCTCCTCATCCTCATCATCCATTTATCAATCCATGGAAAATTCCACCTCTTATTCCACTTGTTCATGTCCAACATCCTTACAATCCATATCACCCCAAGCCTACCAATAAAATTCACACCATGTCCCTCCTAATAACTTCCTCCAAGGACTATTTGTAAAGGTTCTTAACTCCCCATGCAAAAAAAAAGTAGTGCAATATTCCCATGTCATGCATCCACCTTCATGACCTCCACATCAAGATAATTCTCAATCCCCTAAGTGTCATGAATCCTCTACTACTCCATCCATTCAAGTTGAACCACCTTTAAAACCTTCCTCCCATCACACCATCCACATCAAATGAGTTATTTCCATCTCCTAACAAAGCATGCTAACATAAACCCCCCTCCATATAAATCTCCTCTTCCACTCCATTACATGATCCCTCCCTAAATCAAGATCAAATTACACCTTCCACTTCATCTAATGATCATCTCCCCTCTCATGATCCAAACACCCATCCCACTCCATGTCATGATACCCTTCCACCTCATAACCAAGAGCACACTATACCATCTACCCCATCCCATGATCCTATCCCAAGTCAAGATCAAAGCATCCCTTCATCTCCATGTCATGATCCCATCACCCCTATCCAAGCTACCCATGAACCCCCTACTTATCAATTGGGTTCCTCCACGTTCATCCATGCTGATCTACTCCAAGAGCCCATCATTCCTCCCATATCATATCCCCTTCAAAATGGACTTACATCTTGTTTCCAAAATAATAAGTATCCCATTGGAAAAAATATTTGTCAAACCATGCATTATCAAGGAAAAGGGTTAGGCCTTCATGAGAAAGGAATCTTAGAACCCCTTAATATAAAATAAATTCCAAAATATCATGGTCTTGGATACCAAGCTCTAGAAGTTAGTACTCCTTCCACCCATCCTAAATCTAAAATCCCTCCATCTAAACCCAAATATCCACATTCCTCATCCTCCAAATCAATCTTGGGCCCTTATGTTCCAAATCCCAAACCCTCATGCCTTCCATCTATTTTGGGTCCCTATGTCCCAAAAAAAAATTCCTCATCCCTTCCATCCATCTTGGGTCCCCACATTCCACAACCTATCACTCCTTTTCCAAAATCCAATTATCCTCTCTATCCATCACCTCAAACCCCAAATCAAGATCAACCAAGGAACACATCTTTGAAATCCTTCCAACATACTACTTACAAAAAATCATCTATAATACATCCACACAATGCATATCCATCCACATATCCCATTGCTCTTGGAAGCAATTTGTATGCCAAATCTCAAAAAGCCAAAAATCCAGAAAAATCAAAGGATCAACAAGTCCTATAAAAAAGACATGTAAAAACCAAGAAAAATATGATCCAAAATCAAAAATTAAAATCCAAAAGGCCACAAAGACCCATGAAGCAAAAATCAAAAACCAGGTGGATTCCAAAAATACTCATGGAATCAAAGCATCCAAAAGAAAAATCAAAATTGGCATCCAAACTTGTGGGTAAACCCACAAAAATGGTTTACAATTCTAGTGAGGAAGGAAAAGTTGCAAAAAAAATTGGTTTCTTGGGGTTCGAACGAACTTTTGGTTCAAGTGAACCCAAAGGGGGTTTGATAGAACCCCCCTTTGAGTGAACCCATTTAATGATGGGGCCCACCATTCTCAAAAAAAATCCAAAAGTGAAGGCTTGTGGAAAGGGGGTTCGAGTGAACCCCTTTGGTTCGCTCGAACCCCCCCTTTTCCCCCGTTCTCCCCATCAGGCACCAAAATGGTCCAAAATTTTACGCTTCAAAGTTCGGGTTGAGGATGAAAATGGAGGAGACTTCACAAACCCAACTGGATGATGCTAGTCCTTGGAATGAGTTATCCAACGCATATAATTTTAATATGTTTTGGTTTTATTGTGTATTTGTTTTCTTAGTTTTATTAAACATAGGTTTTTCACCAAAAATCAAGCTCTATGTTCTGCACATGTGGAAAAATAGCAGATTATGATTTTTTTTTTTGAAAAATATGACTGCACCAGATATTGAAGTCCTTGATCCAACAAAAAAAAAAGAATTTTGATACATATAAAAAAATTTACACATTATATGGTCCGCCTATGTTTGAATTGTAATTGGTTTGACTTTGAAACTTGATTAAGGAAAAAATATTCAATAAAACACTATGAAACCAATTGGAAGCACTAGATATCATAGTTACAAATCTAAATTTGAAAAAAATAGAATTTTATCCTTCATGGAAAAAATGTTATGCATTATACAGTGAGCGTCACTCCTTAAAAATGTTGTTTACTAAAAAAATAGTTTTCGAAGGAGATGGAAAAAGAAGTGCAATCTGATTCCAAAAATTTAAAAAAATATATATTTAGAATCTACAGAAAAATATCACAAATCACTATCATCTTCAAATTCCTCACGGTTTAGCCACTATAAGTGCTTGAAAGTGAAGGTTTAGTTATAAAAAAATATTCCAGTGTCTAGTTTGGCCAAAAATTATAAACAAGTATTGTGGGATTACCCTTGCTTATCCAAAATTTTCATCCAATTCTATGTCCTCCATCCCATCTAATAATCCTTCATCACCTTCATCCATTTTGGGTCCTTATGTCCCAAAATATACACCCACTCCTCCATATAAACCTCCAAATTCAAAATCCACTTCTCTTTCACAATCCCACCACCCTTCAAGGTGTGTTCCAATGGTGATCTTTCCAACATTTTCATCCATTCATCCACATATCTTACATTAATCCATCCACTATCCAACATCCATGTTCCATCCTTCCATCCCTCTTATCGAATCCTTTGCATAAATTCATATTTTTCCCCATATTTCAATCCATCTTATTACCCTTACTATAATTATACCAATTTCTATGAGCATAATAGCACATAATTAAGGGATACCATCTATGGAATTAGATGCTTGATTCCTTCCTTCCCATCCACTTGTGCTCTACACTTGGGGGAAAGCTCCATCCATACCACATTATCCACATCCTCCATTGTCCTCCATTGTCTATCCATAATCCTATATAAATCCATCCTCCCCTCTCCACCTTTGATCTTGACAAGGCTAACGATCTTCATATCCATCATAAATTATATCCTACCTCCCTTATGTTATCCATATCATTCATTCAATATCACTCATCTTATCCAATTCCATTTTTCTTCCCATCTTTGATCTTGATGAAGAGCCTAGGGGTCAAATATCCATCAATCCATATCTTATCCACTTAACCTTGATCATCTTATCCATATCCTCTCTCTCACATCCCTTATCCCATCTCCATCCCCCCATCCTACCTAATTCACCCTCTTGTTTCACCCTTGATCTTCATAAAGCTAGGGAAAAAATACACATGCATGCTTTGGAAAATTCCATCCTCACTCTTACTTCCATCCATGTCCTTTATGCACTACCCCTCTATCTCATGCTAATATCCTTCCATCTCACATTTACATTACCTCTAGTGTGGGGCATCTTATTCCTTTTCAACTAATCCTTGGAGCTCCATCCTCCTATCATTTATCCACCATCTTCTTATCTCCACTCACCTATCTTTCATCTACTAAATTCATTTATCTCCTATTCACACAATTCATTTATACTTTCATCCTTTTTTTATGACTTGGTTCTCCCTTGTCATTAGATCCCATCCATTCCTCTATCCTAATCATCATATCCTCCATCCAATCGTATCTTATCTATCCATCTATCCTTCCAATCCAACCATCCCCATCCAATCCTATCCAATGTAATTGACCCGAATCCATGCAATCCAATCTTCCAATCTAGCACATCATCATTAAGCAATCCACCATCTTAATTCAAATCAAGCTCAAATCCATTAATCTAATTTAATCCAACTATCATCATAGGGATGTATCCTTCCCAATCCAATCATCATCATCACCAATCCATCAATCAACCCATCAATCAATTTTTTGGCTTGACTTGGAGTATAGTCCTTGTTTGCTTTTGGTTTATGTGCATGCTTTCTTGTTGCTTGTATGTGTTATCATTGTTTTCATTTATCATGGTCTCTTGCACTCTATTGCCATAGGGACATCATGGTCTTCCATATCATGGTGTCATAAGGCATATGTTTGCACTTGACCTTTTTTATCACGTACTTGGCACATTGTCACCCCGATTCCTCATACTTGGTGTATAATGTCAAGTACAATAAAAAAATATAGGTTTCTCTTATCATTGCAACATGATGATAATCCATCCTCCCTCTCCATCAATGTCTTCATCATCCTTACCTTCTCCCATCTATCCTTATGTTTTTTCATCTTTTTATCCTTCATCCTTTAGCCTTCCCATCCATTTCGAGAGCACACTCGTGTTATCCTAACCCACATGTCCTCTTGAGGGGGCATACTATCTCCTCGTCATCCTTCCTTACCTTCACTAATGATAGGGGCATCATCCTTCTAGTCCTTATCCCTTTTCCTACCTACTATGTTTTATTCTTCTTTGAAATAATATTACTTCTTTTAGTCACATCATCTCAAAGAGGGGCAAAATGTAGTCACCCAAAATAATATTTAATTAAATAAATAATTGTTTTTTATTTAATTTAACCCACTTCCCTTATCCAAATACTTAATTAAATAAATATTTGTTATTTATTTAATTAATTTCCCCGTTACCTTTATCCACAACCTTTAATTAAATAAATCTACATTTATTTAATTAAAGTTAACCTTTTCCTACACTCCTTAACCTTTTTAAGTTAATTAATCATTGATTAACATTATCTCCTTCCTAAACCTTATTATCCCATTATCCAACTTGTGACTCCACCCAAGTTAAGGAACCCTTGGTTTATTAACTCAACCTATCCTCATTGATCAATTAATCCATGATTGGTTATCTAACCGTCATCCCTAATCATCATTATCACTATTTCCTAATTTTAAATTCCTACATCTCACCTACTGCCACTATCCTCTTACACAAGCTATCCTATGAGCCACCCTATCTCTTACACAACTTTAATGTCTCTCTTCCCAATGTGTTCTCACACATGTGTGATCACACCTCCCCATTTCACCCCTATCCATCTTGTGACACTTGTCACAAGGCTAATCAATCCTCATCCTAGATCCAAACCTCACCTTCTTAATCAATCTCAACCCTCCATTAGCCAATCAATCCTAGCCCTTGATTCCTCTCATCAAAATCCTATATAATGAGGCCTTGGCTCTCATTCTTTCAACACATGTATTCATCCCATCCTTATGCTATCCACATCCTCATCAAATTTATCTATATCCATACCATCATCATGCTAAAATTATGAGCAACCACATCCCTTCAATCATTCGAGCAAATCTACAAGACAAGGGTGCATCTTGTGAGCTCAATCCATGAAGAGGAAGGAACTATAAGGGTATACCATTCTTGAGTGTATTTCTTATGCATTTGCATCTATTTCTATCATTTACCTTCTTACTCATCTTATCCATCTTCAAGGTCAGCACGAAGCATTCTTGTGATGGAAAGGAATGAAAGTGAACCGCACCACTTCTTAAATTGGACCCAAATCATACATATACACCATGTCACACTTCCACAATCATCAAGGAAAATCCATAATTAGTGTAAAAATCCAAGGTCAGTTGAACTAGTGTAAACACCATTAGCGTTTAAGTACACGCTTCCTTAAATCCAAAGACAACTCATGACCCACACACAACACTTGAACACAATGTAGAATATTCCACAAACTCCTTGAAATCCAACAAATTCCTTCACAACAACTTTCACCTAAAGAACAAACTCATCTTGTTCACCCAGATAACCTTTCATATATTGTAACTCAAGAAATCAACTTATGAAGAACCAAACCACAAAAAACTTCTATTGAAAGTAGATATGAACCTTATGAGCACACTTTCAAAACCATAAGAATAGAAACCAAACTGTGGAGAAATGAAGAGGAAAACCATTTCTCCCAGACACCACTGCAATACAATTCACATACTGGTGAACACAACTCTCTCTACACAACGATCTAGACCAAGAAATTCTAGATATAGAACCTCTGAACACCTTTGACCAACATATTTGAATCACAAAAGCAGATCCTCAACACAAAAGAAATGCACAGCAAAACTAGAACACCACACTGTACACAAGAACACCTCTACAACACACTATTTCCCCTTTTATTCAATTTTTTTCAAAAGCACTTGGAAACCAAGCACTAGAGACATATTATCAACATCTTTAGTACTTTCTCATCATCATCAAACCAACTGAAATATAGCTACTCAACCAGACAACATCCACAAAAGCTTATCAAAGCAACACTAGAGGTTGACACTAGTAGCACTTACTGATGACAACATAATGAAACTAATCAAAGAATCATCACAACTTCTCAACCATCACCAGTTGAAATTAATGGCAACACAAACATAAGATTGTTGACATCAATGACAACACCAACTACTCATGCTTGCAATAAAGTGGAATCATGATGAATTACATGGGGGTAAAGACCTCATGTGAAAGTGAACAAGGCATATCACTAGTAATAGAAGTTAGATCGTCTTAAAACTCTTCACTACATTAATCATTATAGATAGCTAATCCTAAATAAAAAGTGTATCATTAAGCATTATAGATAGTACATAATTGTCATACTAAGTGAAGTAAGAATATGTGTATCTATAATGCTAGGCTCCTCACAAAAGAATGAGTCAAGAGAGCTATATGGAGTAGAGCTATCATGTGATGTATGAATGATATTTTTATTAGGTATAACATCACTTGAGCCAAGATCCCTAGTTCATATCAAGTCTATATAGGGATGAAGTAGTAGCTACATTACTATCACATACTAAAAAATATGTATCAACATGAATCATAGTAACATAAGTGATGAGATTGGTAAGCAATAGGAGAAATTATACATGCTAATACAATAAATTAAGCAATTGTATGATGAAGGGTAATGAATTTTAACTAAAAAATACATAATCAAATGTAACTCCAATCTAAAATCAATTGTAAAATTCAATCTCTAAGGCCAAACCAAGGGTGTTTAAGGTGGGTCAAATATAAGATATATAAATAAGAACAAGGATGAAAAGAGGATATCAAATTTGAAAATAATGTACAAAATTAGAAAAATGTAGATCTAACAACCTTAATAGGAATAAAAAATCCTAGGAATAAATTTAGGTCATGTAGGACGAAATGAATTCATAAAGTTTCATAGAGTGTTTATCCTAGGACAATTATATAATTGCAACCAATTAAGTATAAATAAACATAGACTAATTATTGTTAGTTGGGAATGATAAATCAATTGTACATTTTATCTTGGAAAGGTAAGTGCAAAGGATAAATGTGCTTAGCTCATTGACTAGATAATATAGGTCTTTGACGATGATTTTGAACCTTGATTGCTTTAGTTCTAAAACAATGAAAAATAAAGCGCAATATTTGGGTACAATTTGAATTTAAATTTTGAAAAGGATAGGATCAAGTCTATGAATATAGGGCGAACCTTAGAACTAGGAAAGTGATCTTTGACAAGCAAACAACCAAATTTAGCTAGATAATGGCTATATCGTGGTAGGTAGTAAATGTCTAACGTAGGTGAAAGAATTGGATTATGTTATAAAAATCTACGCAAGGGTTAAAGATGTGGACATATGCACATAAAAATAGACAAAATAAATAAATAAATAAGTAACAAACAAATCCAACTTTACATAAAATTAGATATTCTAAAAATAATATAAACCTACAAATTTTACTGTCACAAAAGACTACCTTTATGTCGCCATTAAAGATTTTGGTGTTATACTTAACCCTTCACCCTTCAGTCCTCATCACTATTGATCTTTCTATTTCAGAGTTGTTTGATTGTTAAAACGGCTAAAATCTTATCATGGAATCCACCATTCCTACCCATTTTAATGGGTGCTACAGGTTCTTGTGTACTAAATGAACTCCCCCACATATAATATCAGTACTACCATTTGTTCTAACAATTAGTCATGTGTACGAGTGGAGGAGAAATTGAAATAAATATTGCAGCAGGAGGAGAGCGACGTCTGTGGTTGAAGATGCACCACATTGCAGTATTTATGACTCAATCAGCTTATTCACCATGATAATGACTTTGATAACACCATATCTTTTGTTGTGGCTGTGCTTAAAGCTCAGAGTTATTGCATGAAAATCAAACAGGAAGACTCATTGTTGCAGATGCCAAAGTTGTACTGAGAATAGTGTTATTCTTGTTGGAATAAGTTTCGTGGGAAATATCATAAGAGTACAGATAATGAAACTTGAAGTTAAGGAAGCTCTTCGTACCCAAAGAAACTTTCCATCCACGCCTGAAAATGCCAAGAGGCATTATTAGGTTGTAGGCCATCATTGAGCTAAAACAAGGACATTTGTTTTGGAGTTTATGATGATATGGTTGTAGACTTTTGTTTGGCCTACACTTCTATGTTTTTTTAAGAATATGATGTAAGTAGTGTCTTCTATGAAAAATAAAGTTATATTTAAATTATTTAATGGTTTTCTTTTGTTTAAATTTCATATGGGTTCTTTTATTTTAGTGTTTTTAAGGATCAATTATTATATTTCTTTATCGAGGATTGTTTATGGAATATGGTTTTGCGTATTGTTTATTTTTTGTTCCGTAGTTTTCGGGATGCATTGTTATATTTTGTCATATTTGTTGTACATTTGTAATAGTTAATATTGTATCCTTCCACAATTTTCTAATTATTTTGTACTCACTTTGACTCAACTGTCCTTAACACAATAATGCATGTACAAACGACATAATTTCTACTAAAAGATGGTCCTTAGCCGAATACTTATTTGATTCCATGTGCAATCATTTCTATAGACCAATTGTGATCTTCAATTGTAATGTTCCCTTTCTACACGAAATCCAATTGGATGTCCCTATGGCCATTTCATTATTCTTCATGGGCTAAAGGAAGGAGTAAGAGAAATAATTTTATTTAATATTAACTATTTTGGACCAATAATGAATTTATTTGGATGTCAATTGAGTATTAAAAATATATTTTATTACTTCATTATGTTGGCAACCAAACATGGGGTGTGTGGGCTTTCTTATGGAGTGTTTGGTAACTCTTAGAATTATGTAATAGCTTGTAAGAAGGGAGTTGTTTCCTAATTTTAACAAGAATCTTGTAGCAATTATGACTAGGGAGCATCTTTAGTGAGAATTTATTGAAAATAATATTAAATTTGTTTTTCCAAGAGAGGAGCATTAGAACTTGGGAGCCTAAGTTGAAACTTTATCATTTATTTAATAGCATATAGTTTCATATTTTTGCATCCAATTTCATTATACCAAAATTTTGTTAAAATTATTTGAGCACTTGTGTTCAATCAATTCAAACTTGAGGATAAACTCTTGGATTTGTTAGATATTGGAGGAGGAAAACACTCTAATATCCTAAGGGTAATTTTATATTTTAGGGGTAAACTTATTCAAAAGTTGTATCTATACTAAAAAAATCAATTAAATATTTTATTTTTACATGACTATGAAGAAGAAAATTCTAGTTTACATACTTTGCTCTCAAGTTTTATTATTTTAATATATGGTTGTATTTTTTAATTTATGACAACATTTGGTTGTATATTTAATCATTTTGGAGCACCTTAATCTTGGATTGGATCTCTTGTTTCATATTTGTAAGTTTTGTTTAGTACATAGAGAAGTGTGATGTGCCTAAAAAGAGCTCCAACATAAGTGATAATTGCATATTTATTTCTCTTTGTGCTACTATTATATCCATTATATTTTAGTTAATTGTTACATATTCCATTAAAATATATCATTTCTAACATATTTAGGAATTCATTACTTGCTTATGCAAAAATTACCAATTTGTGGTAAAGTTTGAGTCATATTTGATGCCTAAAATTTTAATATTTTATAATATATTTTATAATATTTTAGATCTAATACAAGTTGTAAATATTTTAGTTTGAATATATTATGATGGTATCAAAGCTTTGATATTTCTATCCTACAAGATTAAAGATATGTTTTTATGAGGATTACATCACATGTATGTCAATATGGAAGACATTAGTGATAATATGTAAATTCTTTGCAGTCCTCCACAAGAACTAGAATTAATTTATAATGTTGTAGATTCTAAAAGGCATAGCTACTAGATCCTCATTAATATTGAAAATAATTTGTAATGGATTCTAGATGGCGATGTTACAAAAACCTATATAATATTTTTGATTTTATATTTGCATGCATCATTAGTTGTGCAACTTGCCACCAATATGCATATTTGATTTAATTTTTATAAAATTATACTCAGTAAATTCTCTCAACTTTTCCATTCTAATATCTCAATGAAAAAAGTGCTAGGTTAGATGCAATAACTTATTGGAAATTTGTTATTTTGATTAAAAAATCTATTTTGGGGCATTATATTGTAGGGTAAATTTGATGGTTGATTCTTATTATTGATATAGCTATCAAATATAAAGGAACATAGGAAAGTAAATTGGTAGCATAAGGTCCATATAAAGAATAAGATATGGTAAAAGGGGAAAGAGGAAAAAGGAAAATGATAGACTATGAAAGTGAAAAATTATTCCAAGAGACTTTATCTAGACACAATCAGATCCAAAATTAAGTAGTCTCAAACCAAAAGGAGACAAATTAATTGTTGGAAAGATTACTGGAAAAA